>NW_021025865.1:338275-455272 GCF_004153795.1 Camellia sinensis
TCCTTAACTTTCTGAATCACTTCTGGACCCATTCTTCTTGGTTTTTGCTTGTATGGCTTGAAATTAGGCTTCATAGGGAGCCTATGTTCCACTAATGACCTATCCAATCCTGGTAGTTCATTATAAGACCATGCGAAATAATCTTTATATCTCCTCAGAATAACCAACAACTGGTTCTTGTTAAGAGCATTTAACCAAGCACTTATATAAATGGGTTGTTGTACAGAACCTTCCCCTAAATTTATTTCTTCTAAGGGGTCTTGTATCTGAGAACTTACTGGAGCTCCTTTTTTTATTCCTTCTAGCTTCGAAGCAATCTCCTTGCTGTGTTCTGTTCCCAGGTTCTTTGATTCAACCTCTTTACCCTCTTCCTCATAGACAAAGTCTGTCCACAAGGCTTCTTCTTCTTGTATTTCCTGGACTTTTGTTTCAATGTCCAATGCACAGTATTTATCAAGGGCCAAAACTTTGGCTTATTGCTGCTCTTGCTTGTAGCCAATTATCATGGCTTCTTTCTCTTGCTCCTGCACTTTCTGGACTATTGACTTTACATCCAATACTGAAAACTTAATTAGAGCCAAAGACTTGGCTTCTGGTGCTTCATCTTTTTGCCTACAACCAGGCATCATTGTTATCTTTAATGACAACCTTTTCATCAGCACTCTCCTGGACTAAGTGCTTCAGGTGTGTCACTTCCTCATCAGCCGTCACTTCGGCTAAGCCATCAGATTTCCTCAGTATACTGAGTGGTGTCACTCCCTCAATATACAACTTGGCCTCTGCGAAGTCTGCGCAGGCTATGAAAGGTTGAGGATCTGCATCAATTTCCTCTGTCTCTCCGTTGCCCAAGGCCATTATTATTTTCTGATGCAAAGAGGAACGCACACATTTGTTAGTGTGGATCTAATCTCTACCAAGTAAAGCATTGTACTTAGCATTACTGTCGATCACGAAGAATGCCGTCATGCAGTCCCTGGTTCCCACACTCAGGTTGATGGGTAGAATTCCCTGAGCCATCTGTCTGTCTCTAGCGAAACCAGCAATGGTTGTACTAGTTGGGATTAACTTGGGATTCCTCTTCCCTAATTTCTTCAAGGAAGATTTCGGTAGTAAGTTCATCGCTGCCCCATTATCCACTAAGACTCGGTTCAATTGTATCTCATCAAAGAATGCCTTAATATACAAAGGTTTGACATGTTGTGTCATAGAATTCGAGGGATATTCAAAAGGATATGAGAAGTTAATACTTACCACTTCTTCACTCTCATATTCAGTTTCCATCGGGGTAACCATTCTGGAATTATCTTGCACCATACTCACTTGTGAGTCTTCGCTAGAGATTGGAATTAGGTCAATTTCTTGCCCTTCTTGATTCTCATCTCCAGCTTGGAATTCATACGGTAGTATGTGTACCATGTTCACTGACACTGAGCCAAATTGAATGACTTGCTGTGTCTGTTTCTCCTTTTGGCCACCTTGTTCAGTTACTCCAGAAGCATCCTCCATACTGCTCTCTGGTACTTCATCCTTCGAATGGTCTGTCATGACTGGTTTTTCAACCAGAAATGTTTGTTCAGCCATGAAGGCTTCGAACATTTCTTCCTCGACCATTTCTTTCTTTTGGCCTAAGCCAACTTCTGTCTCTACCTCGCTGTCACTCTCAATCAATGCCTTCTCCAATCCCACTAAACTGGACTTCTCTCTGGCTTTTAGTTCAGAATGAACTTTGGCCAACTGTTCTCTACTGCAACCCATTTTGCCTTGTAGAGTTGGTTTTGGAGTATGGTCGGACTTTGGATTCTTCTTTCCTTCTGTCTGTACCAATGAAGAACTCTCTCCATTCTCTTTCAAGTCTCGTTGGTATTGAGTGTACCTACGCTGAATTTTTCTCCTTTGTGATCTAGAAATTACAGGGACCATATCTGGTTCCTTTGTTTCTGGGTGCTTAAGCAATACCCAATTGTTTGGAGCCACCAAAGGAGGCTTAACCATCCTGCCTTGGTTTCCAATTGTTTCCAATTACATCTCTTTGGGTAAACACTTCCCTAGGTTTATTCTGAATCACAAACCAATCTGGGACCCCAGGTACCCACGAACTTACTGACCCTGCCGTTGAACTGCTTCTTTCCTCTTTCAAAGTCATCTTCGAAGCTAGCTGCGAAGGCCACTGCTTGGTCCTGACTTCATGCTTTGGGCCTAACTCAGGCCTTCGATAAAGGTGTCCACTTTCTGTCTTGCGTGAGGCTGGTCTAGGGGACCAATCTCTGGCTTTGATCCCATAAACTTAACCTCTCTCCAATCTCCTCTCAGAATGACTGCTCTCCATTCTGTAATAATTAGGTGGCCTGGATTCATGTAAAGGCCTCTTGCATTTGAAATGTATCCTATCAGCTGTTGGTTCAACCCTCAATGGCCGTTACCTGACACCAGATGGATATGACCTTTTATTGTAAGCATTGGTTAGTTTAGGCCGTCTCTGCACATCCTTGTAGTATTGCTTCCCATCAATTGGAAGTCCTTTCAACCACTTGTAGCTTAGTCTGCACCTAGGACACATCCTCTACATTACAGCTGCTTCTAAGGAATCGTCATCTAGTGCTTCTTCCTTAGAGTCTTCCCTCTGGTGTAAGAAACCTTGTCTAATAGCTGGTAGATTTTCAGTGTCTTTCTTGATAGTTGTTTGGTTGGCCACATGCATCTGCACATTGACTTCTTCCAATTCTTTCAAAGACAGGTTCTGAAAATCCGACATAATGACATTGGCAGCCACCTCTCCAATTTCTGGAAATGGATTACTGTCGATCCCCGTGGCTTTTTCAGCTTTGGCTGGGAATTTCAAACTTCCTTTCCGAATTTGTTCTTAGATCCTGTCTCGAAAAACAAGACAGTTTTTAGTCGAGTGAGACCAAGAATTATGCCATTTACAATATACTTTTCCTTTAAGTTCATCAAGAGATGGAATTTTAACCCCTTTTGGTAACTTAAGGAAGTTGGCTGCAAGCAAATGATAAAAAATGTCATCTACCTTAGTTAAATCGAAAGAGTATTTCCTGTGAAGGTCTTTCTTTTTAAACTGCTGGTCAATTGTTGTATCCTTATGAATTAATGCTTCACAGATCACAGGTTCTTTCCCCACAATCTCTGCTACATCAATCTCATAGTTAGGATCTTTGTAGTATGTCTTGTATGATGTATTATTTCGATCTTGTTCCTCTTCTAGTAATGCTTCATACCTAGATACCTTATAAGTCAGTTCCACTAAGTCCCTGAACTCTGTTGAGTCAAACTTCTTTCGAAGCCTAAAATCTAAGCCATTTTGAGTCAATCTTACGAATTCTGGCTCTGGCAAGATGACTCTACATTTATTTCGAGCCCTTTTAAATCTGGCAATAAACTGAGTAGCCTTCTCTTCAGGCCTTTGACTCACTCTTGCCAGGTCTGCCATAGAAACCTCTGGCTCCGATTGGAAGAATTGGGCATGAAATGCCTCTTCCATTTGTTGCCAAATTTGGATTGAGCCAGGTGTAAGGTTAATGTACCATACAAATGCTCCTCCAGTTAGAGAGTTTGGGAACAGTCTCAGCTTCATATAGTCATTATTAGTGAATTCTCCGCATTGAGCAGCAAACCTAGCAATATGCTCTACTGTTGATTGGTTTCCATTCCCATAAAAAATGGCGAAATCTGGTATCCTAAAACCTCTTGGGTATTCATGTACCCTATCTACCCATTCTGGGTATGGTTTTCTGTACACAAGAGTCTGGACCCCCCGAGCCATCGGTCCATACATCTACCTAACGACACATCTTCTTAACGATGTCAGCAATTTGGTCCCTAGGGACTATATTTTGTGCTTGTTGAACCACTACTGGAGGGGCAAACACAGGATTTGGTGGGTAAACTTGTGCCTGTGGTCCTCTTGGTCCATAAGGTGGTATATTTGGGACTGGTTGTCCCTGCGGTGCAGGTTGCTATTGAGGGTGTGGGTAACCCCTTTGAGCCTGTCCTGCGAAAGGACCTGCAAAAGGTGCTGGAACTGGTGTTGTGTCTCTTCCATTTGTAGGAAAACCTTCCAACCCCCCGGGTATAAATTCGAATAAGGGATTAGTGAAACCTCTTGTGCCAGGTATGGCTTTGAACATGGGATTTGGAACCATTCTTGTGCCATTTTCTTGTATTGGACCAGATCCACCAAATTGCATGGCTTCACTGTTAAGTACTGAGGCATTTTGACCTGCTATAGGCCTCGGAATAGGTTCGTACCAAGATTGAGGTGATGGTCTTTCACAGTTCTGATTACTAGTTTGACCATTAGAATGTCCATTAACTTGCATAGGCTGTTTATCTCTAGCCAATCTTTGTTGAGAGACATTTGAAACTTCCTCCATGTGTCTTACATTTGTTAATTAGTGGTTATTCATCCGATCCAAAAAGGACGTTGCCCACCTTTCCATTGTGTTCATTAATTGCTGTCACATTGCATCTATTAAGCCACCCCATGGATTTATTGGCTGAGTAGATGGGACAATGGATGGTCCAATTCCTTGGTCTCGTCCAACATTACGAACATGTGGTACTTGTTCTGAAGTACTGGTCTGTTCGACCATAGGTTCTGATAAAATAGGGATTTTCACAGGATGTGTTATCACATTATCCTCTAGATTAGGTATCTCTACCTTTCCTTCTATGCCTTCTTCCAGGCATTCATTTTCTCTTTGTCTCCTACGTCTAGCCATTTCAATTGGTCCCATTGGGCGTGCCAAAAATATATGTTGGCTTTTTGGCTTTCGAAGGTTACTATTGTAATTGCGAGCGTGCCAGCAAGGATCAATCAGTCCTTACAGAAATTTAATTGCCAACGAATTATCAGACGATTGTGTTTTAGTTTTCTCAGCCTCAATGAAGAGGACTTTTATTGATGGCTTGATTTAGGAGAATTAAGCAAAATATCAATCAAATAAAGAACAACTGAAGCATTTCATTAGAATGAAACACTTACAATGATTCAAACTTAGTCTCGTAGAGGTTTACAGCGACAATCTACTTGAAACTACTCCTATAAATGAAGTGCAGTGCAGAATTTAAAGTACTGGAATGTAAAGAACAGAAAATGTAAAACTAAGTAAAGTAGAATAAGACTGATTTTTTTGATCTGAGTCTAGGGACTTTTTCTAGGGCCTTCTCTGCTATTTATATTGCTCGAGGATGACCATCGAATTGCATTTCCAACCGTCGAACTGCTCCTCCATTATCGCTGATCATGTTGCCCCAATATGAGCTGCATTACGCCATTACTCGTAGTTAAGCTTCCCTCATAAATTTGAATTTGAAATGCGAGTAACCATTGAAGCCACATCACTTTACATCTCTTTATTGATCCACTGCTACTCAGATCTCGTAATAACCAATACTAACTGTCACGTGTATGATCAGGATCGAAGACTTGAATAGTCTTCCTATATCACCCTTATTTTGCCACGCGTCAAATTGTAATTGACTTGTACAAAATATGTAGCCAACAATTTCTCATCATTCCTTAACTTATGTAGCTCATCTTTAGCCCTCCTTTGCCATCCTAACTCCTATGCCCTCATTGCAAACCAAACCTCATTGAAATTATTATAAAAATCGTGATCTTACAATCCCAATCTTTTTGTCTCATATAACCTCGCACACGTTTGTTCTCATTATAGTTGTGATCTTTTCTCTCTTATCTCCTTTACATTTATGGCAACACGGAAAGGCAATACAAGAGAAAATCTAAGGATAGCTGAGGGTTGGAGGTGGTGATAGTAAAAGGCATTGAGAGTAAAAAATGAGTGGAAGATGGTTGAATAGGGCTGATAGAGGAGCTGGAAAGGATGAGGACTAGCAAATGTGGAATTCGTTACTGTTAAGAATGAGTGAGAGAGAGATGAAACATAGAAATGATTATAACAAAAAATGAAGGGTAAATTACATTAACACCCCTGAAGTTTATGTGTATTACAGTTCTCCCTCACATTTGAAAAATTGCACTGACCCCCTTTGTCAGTGTAATTATTTGACGGTGTTAACTTTTAAGTTAAAATAACATATTTACTCTTAACCTTTACATATACTTTAAAGGGTAAATTACATTGACACCCTTTGAGGTTTCAATTTAATATGGATTCCCCTCTGACATTTAAAAAAAAAAATTATTTAATAAAAATAAATATGAAGAAATATATTTAATTTGTAAAAAATTATTTCTAACTACTCGAAAGATAAAAATTATATAAAAATGAAAATTATTTTTATTTTTTATTTTTTATTTCTTAACCAAATTAATTTTTAATTTTTAAAAAAAATCAAAAAATCAAACCATACATAGCCTAAGAATCTTTTGATAATTCATTTCTTACGTTGGTAACTTATTTAATTATTTGTTAATTTTATGAAATTTTTACCATCTGATGCCTGTTTGGTAACCATTTCATTTTCAATTTTCAATTTATATTTACAAAAAATTTAAAAACTGTCATAAAAACTTGTTTGATAATTTTTTTGGTTTATAAATGATTGTCTCAGTTTGTAAATTTGAAGAAAAAACGTAAATTCAAAAAATGAGTTTACGTTGGTTTTTAAACAAAAATTTAAAAATTTGACTAACAAAAATATTTTCCAATTAATTTTTTTTTCCGACTAATACTAACCGATGGGGCAATTGCTAATGCTACTTTAAACCTTAGGGAGGGGATTGTAATTTTTAAAATGTGAGGGGTGTTAATATAATTTACCCAGTGATGGCAAAATTGGTATTTAAAAAAATTAAATTGCTGACATCAGCAAAATCTGTTAGTTGACTTAACAGTCAACTAATTGAGGGAACAATCTGTAATAAAACTTTAAACCTCGGAGAAGAGATCTAATTTCCAAAATGTGAGAGGGAATTATAATAAACATAAACCTCATAGGGTGTCAATGTAATTTAGCCAAAATGAAATAGCAATAATGAAATTTTGACCATATTTTTGCAATTATTTTTTAAGTTTCCATATAAAATGCAATTATTTTAAATTCTTAATTTTATTTTTCTTTAGCAATTATTTACTTTCTTTCAATTTTTTTGCTAAATCAAAATATGAAGCCAACTTATAAAAAATGGGTAAACTACAAAAACTTCATCTTAAGTTTAAAAAAATATATAATAAACTTCACAAGTTTGCCTTAATTATACTATTTTTTTTTTTGAAAAATGCTTCCTACCCCCACTGGGGGTCGACCCCCAGTGAGATGTCGCTCCGAGATTGGTCTGGAAAAAATTTTTTTTTTTTTTTTTTTTTTTTTTCAGCCAGTGGGGGCGCGCCATGTCACTGGGGGCGCGACCCCCACTGGGGGTATGCAGCGCTGTTGTTTTTTTTTATTGCAAGAGAAATTAGTGTAATGTATTCTTAAAAAAGTGGGTGTAAATAACAATTCCTATACTTCATGGAGGCAAATTGCAATTTCCTTTAGTTAATTGTTCACATTGATAAAGAAACCATCGGAGGTATAGGGCGTTCCGTATACTCAGTCGGGCTTCTCTGCCACTTCATCCTCTCTCCCGGCGACTCTCCGGCGAGTTCGCCGATCAGATTCATACACCTCGATCACCACCTCTATCGCCTTTTCTTCTTTTCAATCCCTTCAAAAGGTACCCTAGTTTTGTTTCTTTTGACCAATCAATTGAAAAATTCACATACATATACATCTTCAATTACTGTTATTTACTACTCATGTCACATGTATATGCTGTTAGAATGCCCAAAAAATGGGTTTTCTTGGTCACTCTATTCGATTTCATATGTACATATCTCTCTGATTGTGCATTTTCTTGTTGATTCTTGTTGTGCAAATAGGTGAGTGATTATATTGTTTTATGCAATTTTTTTAGTTTCTGATTATGGGTACTTAAATGTTTGTGGTGTTGATTAGATGGTTTTATTTGTATTTTGATTTTTATTTTATGATAACAGGAAAGTTGAGATATGATGTTTTGTGTTGGTTAAGATTTTGATTCATGCTTTTTGTAAAAACATTTACTCTTAAGAAGTAAGAATTTTGAACACAGTATGTATACTACCTCCGCTTATGTTAATTTTGGTGAGTGTGAAGTGTGAACTTGCTGTTGTAGAAATAGAAAACAGTGTCAAATTAGTTTTGATTTTTGATTGGCGTATCAACAGTTCTTTTCAAATTCTTGTATTAATGAGATGAGTTTTTGATATTATCTACCTTGACTTGAGCATATGTGTGGTACCAGATGATTGTGTTTAGATGTATGATTGGTAGTGACAGACCGGACCGATATAGACAAAAATGAATTTGTGAGAAGTTAGAGATGTTTAGTCATTTGCAGCCCAGACTGATGACCACACTTTAGAGTGACGTTTAATTAGAAGGCACACCAAAAAAAAAAAAAAAAATTAATAAGTAAAAGAAGGGCTAAGGGAAATGTTATATGTGGTTGTGCATAAAAGTGATTTACCATTCTTGGATCTGTCACCTAATCTGTTTTATTACTCATGTCTCAAGAAAAAAGGAGAAATAAAAATCCAGGTGCTTTGATTAATTTCTAGTAACAAACTTGTAGCCCTTACATAATAATATCCCTTAACATACTTGATTTAACAATTGCCTTAAGGCTGAGTGTGAAAGAATTCTAACAGGGACCCCAGTTTTGTGCTTTTGCTTGAATTGACTAGCATATGTTGCTGTGACCGAATTCAAGCTCGGTCATGAATCCATCCAGGTCAATTCGCCATTGTGCCCAGTCTCCTCCTTTATGGGCAAAGTTTTCGTAGTCAAGGTTATATGGGGCATTTATGATGTGCCGGGCAGCAAGGCATCACCCTATTGTAACTTGTGATTGCTCTTCTTTTTTGTGTTTTTTGTAAACTAAATAAATTTGTACAGAGTTAAATAATGAGAACGTTTTGGAATGCTTGGCACTGAAGTTTATGAAAACAGAGTAATTGGCCAGCCTTGAAATGGGTATTACTGATTGGATCAATTTTGATTCCATTTTTTTACACTTTGCCCATAAAGTATTAGGCCTTTATTACTTGATCATTAGCCCAATCACATTAATAAAATACAATAAAAGAAAATTAGAAGAATCAAGTAGCTAGGACCTAAATTATAAAAATTCTACACAACAACTAAACTGGAAAAACCTATTTGTGCAATATTATTTCCAATCTACGTTACAAATGACTCCCTTTTAACGTGCGTTGAAAATTTGTATAATGTGAAATTTTAAAGGAAAAACTACAGGAAAATGAAAAAAGATCAAACAATTACCCAAAAAAAAATAAAAATAAAAGTAGAAAAAGAATGTGAGAATCTAAAATGATTACACCATGCATGAAATTTTAAAAAAAATAATTAAAAAAAAGACCGGTGACAATTACAATTTTGCCACTAGCCATTTTTCCTTTTTTTCTTCTTCCTTATCCTCTACAAATCCTAATTAACAACAACATTCTCCCTATCACTTCTCCCACCATCGCCAACCACTCCCAAAGCCACGTCTGGCCTCCTCGCTTCTCCTCCCCCTTCCTTTTTTTCTCTATTCTCTCTTTTCTAACGTTTCCAATGTTGGCATCCTCCTCTCTTACTATCACCAACTACTCTCCAACTCCTTATGCTTCTCTCTCACTCATTTCTATTTCTCTTCTCTTCTTGTTTCTCATCCTCTACAAGCCTTAATGATGTGTTTGGTTGAGGGATTTGAGGAGAGATTTGGAAAGGGAAATGAAAAAGGTAGGTGAAATGTGAATAAAACATGTTTATATTTCACCTAGTTTCACACATCTTTCCCTTTCCCTTTCAATCCTTCTCAAAATCCTCTAACCAAACACAGCATAACATTTTCAGTGTTAGCATCACCATTCCTACAGCAACTAACTACTTCTCTAGTTTCCTTTCGTTTTTTCTACTTATTTCTCATCATTTCTTAACTTATGTAGCTCATTTTTAGCCCTCCATTTGCCATCCCAACTCCTATGCCCTCATTGCAAACCAAACCTCATTGAAATTATTATAAAAAATCGTGGTCTTACAATCCCATTCTTTTTGTCTCATATAATCTTGAGAGGGTAATTTTTTGGTAAAATTGGGCCGAGCTGTGTGATGGGAATTGTGGCCCAAAAGTGCCAAGGACTGGGTGAAAAAACCGCAAAGTTATTCCGGCCCAGGAGAAGTGTAGTTCCTCCGGCCCAGGAGAGGTATGGTTACTCCGGCTCAAGAATGTGTAAAGCTACTCCGGTCCGGAGGCAACTTGAAGTAAGTCCGACCTCACATTTAGTCCGGTCGTGACATATTATGGTTAGATCGGTCAGAGCTTGCTACTTGAAGCTTGGTCTAAACACACCATGGTTGAACAGGAGAAAGCCGAGATAAGGAGCAGGAGGAGAAAACCGAGCTAAGGATAGTTCGGCCTTCTCTGTGGCTCAGCATAGCCAGCGTTATTTCGGTCATGTGGTAGTTCGGTCATGATGAAAACCATCCCACTTGGTTTAAGCAGTGGGGGGGTGTAAAAGGATAAGCATTATCCTTAGGAGTATGAATCCTAGGAGGACTCTGCATGGAGAAGTACAAAGTCCTACTAGGATTGTGCCATAGGAAACTTATAAAAGCTCACAAACATCACCTTGGAGGAGGTAACAGAACACAACACAATTTTGCTTTCTGAGAACATAGAACTTTGTCTATTTGTCAAGTTTTCTGACTTAGGCATCGGAGAGGTTTTCCGGCACACACACCGCCGGCTAGCTCACGTTTGTGTTTTCAGGTGATAAAGCGACGTCGTACGGAGGAGCGTAGACTTGGTCAACAGGATTATACGATAAGGCGTATTTCTTTCCCGTACAAATCTCACACACGTTTGTTCTCATTATAGTTGTGGTCTTTTCTCTCTTATCTCCTTTACATTTATGGCAACAAGGAAAGGCAACATAAGAGAAAATCTAAGGATAGCTGAGGGTTGGAGGTGGTGATAGTAAAAGGCATTGAGAGTAAAAAATGGGTGGAAGATGGTTGAATAGGCTGATAGAGGAGCTGGAAAGGATGAGGACTGCAAATGTGGAATTGGCTACTGTTAAGAATGAGTGAGAGAGAGATGAAACATAAAAATGATTATAACAAAAATGAAGGGTAAATTACATTGACACCCTGAATTTATGTTTATAAGTTTCTCCTCTCGTATTTGTGAAAATTATACTGACCCCCTTTATCAGTATATTTATTTGACGGTGTTAACTTTTAAGTTAAAATATATTTACCCTTAACCTTTACATATACTTAAAGGGTAAATTACATTGACACCCCTTGATGTTTCAATTTAATACGGATTCCCCTCTGACATTTTAAAAAAAAAAAATAATTTAAATAAAATAAATACGAAGAAATATATTTAATTTGTAAAAAATTATTTCTAACCACTCGAAAGATAAAAATTATATAAAAATGAAAAATATTTTTTTTTATTTCTTAACCAAATTAATTTTTAATTTTTTTAAAAAAAAAATCTAAAAATCAAACCATACATAGCCTAAGAATATTTTGATAAGTCATTTCTTACCGTTGATGCATGTTTGCATTCATTCATCTGTTTTGCATGCACCGGGCTCGGCGCATCATACTAACTGCATTTGTATTTCAATTCCAAAGTTGAATACATGTTAGTTGTAGCATCATCACATGCCATCTTAGAATAGCCGAGCCTATTGTAGTTGCATCTTGTATGTGTTGCATTAGCCATCTTAACATGAGCTAGGATCATGCATTGATTACTAACTAGCTTTTGTTTTGGCTCGGAGTACTAGGTAAGCATTTATGCTTTAGCATACCGCATGCGTGTAAGTGTTGCCATAATAGCATGATTACCATGAGGCTAGCTGCTTATGTGATATAACTGCTTGAGTGCCTGTGGGTGGAGGTCGAATTACCTAAATTGGAATAATGCATTAAAACTATGAGTTTTAAGCCCACCACATAGTGGAAAAAAATCATCTTTTCTAAAGCCCACTCGAGGGTGGCGAAATCTGCATTTTTAGCCTACTTGCGAGTAGCAAACCATTTTCAAAACAAGCATGAAATGTTTTGTTCCAATTTAGGAGATTTGGTCTATACTTGTTTGCTGTGCGCATAACGTAGTAATTCTAGGCTAATAACCAGAATAAGAACACATAACGTTTTCAAAATAGGATATCACGGTTAGTAGAGGCCAATCTTCGGATCGGGCGAGAGGGAGTGCGCACAGCTGACCTTCCCCAATCGTACCCAAGCTCCCGAGCCAAGGCAACTTTGGGACACGTGGCCTTAGGCAAACGAGTCAGAGTTTCCTAAATTTCCCCGAAATAAAATATTTAGGTGGCGACTCTGTATCTGGCAAAGCAGTCCATGTTTGGCACTTCTTTTCTTTCAAAATCTGTTTTTCTCAAAACGATTTGCCGGATTTGGACTCTTTGGTTCAGATTACGAACCGTGACAATTTTAGAGTCCTGAGCTGTAGTGACCCCAAAATGAACAGAACGGGGGACTCGTTCCTCCCGGGGCGTTCGGGGACGTCTACAATATGCGATTCCACCTTTGGCATTTGTTGGAGTAAATCACCACGGGCAATCTATTTTGTTTGGCTGCACTCTGCTTGTTGATGAAACACTAGAAGCATATGTTTGGTTATTGAGGACATGGCTAACCCGTGTAAGACCTTGCAAATTGCAATCGCCAAGGTTTTTCCTCGAGTCCACCATCGTCTTTGTTTTGCCACTTGTCACGCAAAGCATTCTTGAGAATTTGGGAGAACTATAGAAATCTGAGGTATTCCAGACAGTATTAAGTAAAATAGTTCACAACTGTACAAAAGTGGATTAATTTGAATTCGTTTGGAAGGATATGATCCAGTGTTTTGGAATCCAAGATCATGAGTGGCTTCAAAGTTTATAGGAAGATCGAGTACGATGGGCTCCAGTTTACTCAAAAGATACATTTTTTGCAAGAATGTTTTCTCAACCAAGTAAATTCATGAGCCCATTTTTTGATGGGTATGTCAATAAGCAAACCACTTTAAAATAATTTTTCAACATGTATGAGTTAGTTCTACAAAACAAGTGTAAGAAACAAGCCCTTGATGATTTGGAGTCGAAAGAATCAAACCCCATTTTAAAAACTACACGCCCTTAGGAGTTACAGCTCTCTCAAGCATATACGAAAGAACTATTCTTGAAGTTTCAAGAGGAGGTGGAAATAATGGATTATTGTCTAACGCTATGTTTGGTTTGGAAATTTGGAAAGGAAAAAAGAAAAAGTGTGTGAAATTAGGTGAAATGTAAGTATATTTTAATCACATTTCACTTATATTTTCCTTTTCCTTTTCCCTTTCGCCTTATCTTTACAAATTCCTATTCAAATCCCTCCAATCAAACACAGTATAGATGTAATAGAAATCAAGATGACAACAATCCAATCATGATCACATACTTGGTCAAAGAAGAGGAGGGTAAAAATTGGAAACTCAGAGGAATTAGGGACTTTGAAGTCGTGTACGATAAATGAGTGGAAATTCATTTCATTTGTAGTTGTTTCAACTTCAAAGGCTACCTATGCCGACACGCATTGTGTGTTCATAATTACAATGACATGGAGGAAATCTCTGAACAATATGTTCTACCATGATGGAGAAAGGATTTGAAGCGGTTTTATGTTTCGGATTTGGGCAACGATAACATTGATGTTATCAACCCAGTTCAATGGTACAATCACTTGCATAGACAAGCGATACAAGTCGTTGAGAAAGGGATGAGATCTGAAGAACATTCCATGGTTGCTTGGCAAGCTTTCAAGGAGACATTAAATAAGGTTCAGCTTGTAGGAGACAAGCGTGTATGACTAATAATGTAAAATCCTATCCTTGTTCATGGTGTAAGGCTTCAAAGTGTTTATATGTACAGTGCAAGACTTCCATGGATGTATTTTCATGAGGTCTTGTTTTTGTTCTTTTTTTTGTGTTTTTTGTAAAATAAATAAATTTGTACAGACAGTTGAATAATTGTTTTTGTTCTTGTTCTTGTTCTTTTTTGTGTTTTTTGTAAACTAAATAAATTTGTACAGAGTTAAATAATGAGAACGTTTTTGGAATGCTTGGCACTGAAGTTTATGAAAACAGAGTAATTGGCCAGCCTTGAAATGGGTATTACTGATTGGATCAATTTTGATTCCATTTTTTTACACTTTGCCCATAAAGTATTAGGCCTTTATTACTTGATCATTAGCCCAATCACATTATAAAATACAATAAAAGAAAATTAGAAGAATCAAGTAGCTAGGACCTAAATTATAAAAATTCTACACAACAACTAAACTGGAAAACACCTATTTTGCAATATTATTTCCAATCTACGTTACAAATGACTCCCTTTTAACGTGCGTTGAAAATTTGTATAATGTGAAATTTTAAAGGAAAAACTACAGGAAAATGAAAAAAGATCAAACAATTACCCAAAAAAAAATAAAAATAAAAGTAGAAAAAGAATGTGAGAATCTAAAATGATTACACCATGCATGAAATTTTAAAAAATAATTAAAAAAAAGACCGGTGACAATTACAATTTTGCCACTAGCCATTTTTCCTTTTTTTCTTCTTCCTTATCCTCTACAAATCCTAATTAACAACAACATTCTCCCTATCACTTCTCCCACCATCGCCAACCACTCCCAAAGCCACGTCTGGCCTCCTCGCTTCTCCTCTCCCTTCCTTTTTTTCTCTATTCTCTCTTTTCTAACGTTTCCAATGTTGGCATCCTCCTCTCTTACTATCACCAACTACTCTCCAACTCCTTATGCTTCTCTCTCACTCATTTCTATTTCTCTTCTCTTCTTGTTTCTCATCCTCTACAAGCCTTAATGATGTGTTTGGTTGAGGGATTTGAGGAGAGATTTGGAAAGGGAAATGAAAAAGGTAGGTGAAATGTGAATAAAACATGTTTATATTTCACCTAGTTTCACACATCTTTTCCCTTTCCCTTTTCAAATCCTTCTCAAAATCCTCTAACCAAACACAGCATAACATTTTCAGTGTTAGCATCACCATTCCCTACAGCAACTAACTACTTCTCTAGTTTCCTTTCGTTTTTTTCTACTTATTTCTCATCATTTCTTAACTTATGTAGCTCATTTTTAGCCCTCCATTTGCCATCCCAACTCCTATGCCCTCATTGCAAACCAAACCTCATTGAAATTATTATAAAAATCGTGGTCTTACAATCCCATTCTTTTTGTCTCATATAATCTTGAGAGGGTAATTTTTGGTAAAAATTGGGCCGAGCTGTGTGATGGGAATTGTGGCCCAAAGTGCCAAGGACTGGGTGAAAAAAACCGCAAAGTTATTCCGGCCCAGGAGAAGTGTAGTTCCTCCGGCCCAGGAGAGGTATGGTTACTCCGGCTCAAGAATGTGTAAAGCTACTCCGGTCCGGAGGCAACTTGAAGTAAGTCCGACCTCACATTTAGTCCGGTCGTGACATATTATGGTTAGATCGGTCAGAGCTTGCTACTTGGAAGCTTGGTCTAAACACACCATGGTTGAACAGGAGAAAGCCGAGATAAGGAGCAGGAGGAGAAAACCGAGCTAAGGATAGTTCGGCCTTCTCTGTGGCTCAGCATAGCCAGCGTTATTTCGGTCATGTGGTAGTTCGGTCATGATGAAAACCATCCCACTTGGTTTAAGCAGTGGGGGGGTGTAAAAGGATAAGCATTATCCTTAGGAGTATGAATCCTAGGAGGACTCTGCATGGAGAAGTACAAGTCCTACTAGGATTGTGCCATAGGAAACTTATAAAAGCTCACAAACATCACCTTGGAGGAGGTAACAGAACACAACACAATTTTGCTTTCTGAGAACATAGAACTTTGTCTATTTGTCAAGTTTTCTGACTTAGGCATCGGAGAGGTTTCCGGCACACACCCGCCGGCTAGCTCACGTTTGTGTTTTCAGGTGATAAAGCGACGTCGTACGGAGGAGCGTAGACTTGGTCAACAGGATTATACGATAAGGCGTATTTCTTTCCCGTACAAATCTCACACACGTTTGTTCTCATTATAGTTGTGGTCTTTTCTCTCTTATCTCCTTTACATTTATGGCAACAAGGAAAGGCAACATAAGAGAAAATCTAAGGATAGCTGAGGGTTGGAGGTGGTGATAGTAAAAGGCATTGAGAGTAAAAAATGGGTGGAAGATGGTTGAATAGGGCTGATAGAGGAGCTGGAAAGGATGAGGACTAGCAAATGTGGAATTGGCTACTGTTAAGAATGAGTGAGAGAGAGATGAAACATAAAAATGATTATAACAAAAAATGAAGGGTAAATTACATTGACACCCTTGAAGTTTATGTTTATTATAGTTCTCTCTCGTATTTGGAAAATTATACTGACCCCCTTTATCAGTATATTTATTTGACGGTGTTAACTTTTAAGTTAAAATGACATATTTACCCTTAACCTTTACATATACCTTAAAGGGTAAATTACATTGACACCCCTTGATGTTTCAATTTAATACGGATTCCCCCTGACATTTTAAAAAAAAAAAAACTAATTTAAATAAAATAAATACGAAGAAATATATTTAATTTGTAAAAAATTATTTCTAACCACTCGAAAGATAAAAATTATATAAAAATGAAAATCATTTTTTTTTATTTCTTAACCAAATTAATTTTTAATTTTTTTTAAAAAAAATCTAAAAATCAAACCATACATAGCCTAAGAATATTTTGATAAGTCATTTCTTACGTTGATAACTTATTTAATTATTTGTTAATTTTACGACATTTTTACCATCTGAAGCCTGTTTGGTAACCATTTCATTTTCAGTTTTCAATTTATATTTACAAAAATTTTAAAAACTGTCATAACAACTTGTTTGATAATTTTTTTGGTTTAAAAATGATTGCCTCAGTTTATAAATTTGAGGAAAAAACGTAAATTCAAAAAATGAGTTTACGTTGGTTTTTAAACATAAATTTAAAAATTCGACTAACAAAATTTTTTTTCAATTAACTTTTTTTTCTAATTAATTTTTTTTTCGACTAATACTAGCCAAGGGGGCAATTGGTAATGCTACTTTAAACCTTAGGGAGGAGATTGTAATTTTTAAAATATAAGAGGTGTTAATATAATTTACCCAATTACGGCAAAATTGGTATTTAAAAAAATTAAATTGCTGACATCAGCAAAATCTGTTAGTTGACTTAACAGTCAACTAACTGAGGGAACAATTTGTAATGAAACTTTAAACCTCGGAGAGGAGATATAATTTTCAAAATGTGAGAGGAAATTATAATAAACATAAACCTCATAGGGTGTCAATGTAATTTATCCAAAAATGAAATAGCAATAATGAAATTTTGACCATATTTTTGCAATTATTTTTTAAGTTTCCATATAAAATGCAATTATTTTAAATTCTTAATTTTATTTTTCTTTAGCAATTATTTACTTTCTTTCAATTTTTTTGCTAAATCAAAATAGGAAGCCAACTTATAAAAAATGGGTAAATTACAAAAACTTCATCTTAAGTTTAAAAAAATATATAATAAACTTCACAAGTTTGACTTAATTATACTAATTTTTTTTTTATTCCAAGAGAAATTAGTGTAATTTATTCTTAAAAAAGTGGGTGTAAATAACAATTCCTATACTTCATGGAGGCAAATTGCAATTTCCTTTAGTTAATTGTTCACATTGATAAAGAAACCATCGGAGGTATAGGGCGTTCCGTATACTCAGTCGGGCTGCTCTGCCACTTCATCCCCTCTCCCGGCGACTCTCCGGCGAGTTCGCCGATCAGATTCATACACCTCGATCACCACCTCTATCGCCTCTTCTTCTTTTCAATCCCTTCAAAAGGTAAAAACCCTAGTTTTGTTTCTTTTGACCAATCAATTGAAAAATTCACATACATATACATCTTCAATTACTGTTATTTACTACTCATGTCACATGTATATGCTGTTAGAATGCCCAAAAAATGGGTTTTCTTGGTCACTCTATTCGATTTCATATGTACATATCTCTCTGATTGTGCATTTTCTTGTTGATTCTTGTTGTGCAAATAGGTGAGTGATTATATTGTTTTATGCAATTTTTTTAGTTTCTGATTATGGGTACTTAAATGTTTGTGGTGTTGATTAGATGGTTTTATTTGTATTTTGATTTTTATTTTATGATAACAAGAAAGTTGAGATATGATGTATTGTGTTGGTTAAGATTTTGATTCATGCTTTTTGTAAAAACATTTACTCTTAAGAAGTAAGAATTTTGAACACAGTATGTATACTACCTCTGCTTATGTTAATTTTGGTGAGTGTGAAGTGTGAACTTGCTGTTGTAGAAATAGAAAACACTGTCAAATTAGTTTTGATTTTTGATTGGCGTATCAACAGTTCTTTTCAAATTCTTGTATTAATGAGATGAGTTTTTGATATTATCTACCTTGACTTGAGCATATGTGTGGTACCAGATGATTGTGTTTAGATGTATGATTGGTAGTGACAGACCGGACCGATATAGACAAAAATGAATTTGTGAGAAGTTAGAGATGTTTAGTCATTTGCAGCCCAGACTGATGACCACACTTTAGAGTGACGTTTAATTAGAAGGCACACCAAAAAAAAAAAAAAAATTAATAAGTAAAAGAAGGGCTAAGGGAAATGTTATATGTGGTTGTGCATAAAAGTGATTTACCATTCTTGGATCTGTCACCTAATCTGTTTTATTACTCATGTCTCAAGAAAAAAGGAGAAATAAAAATCCAGGTGCTTTGATTAATTTCTAGTAACAAACTTGTAGCCCTTACATAATAATATCCCTTAACATACTTGATTTAACAATTGCCTTAAGGCTGAGTGTGAAAGAATTCTAACAGGGACCCCAGTTTTGTGCTTTTGCTTGAATTGACTAGCATATGTTGCTGTGACCGAATTCAAGCTCGGTCATGAATCCATCCAGGTCAATTCGCCATTGTGCCCAGTCTCCTCCTTTATGGGCAAAGTTTTCGTAGTCAAGGTTATATGGGGCATTTATGATGTGCCGGGCAGCAAGGCATCACCCTATTGTAAGAGATTATGAAGCTCTTTGCCTTGCATGAGAAAATTACTATACTTTAGAGGATAGGGAAAGGACCTAGTTCCACAATTTTTGTGTAAAACGATTCTCTGTTTGAAGAGAAACTAATGTATTATTTTAGTTCTTGCACCTTGATGTCACTGATATTGTACATCTATCTTTCAAGTAAGAGTTTCCGTTTTGAGAACTACACTTATAGGGCCCTGATATCAACAAGAATTATTTTTTCAAGGAAAATTTAATTTGGAGCCCAGAATACATACTTACATATATGATTGATTCTCTTATTATCATGGTTTTTAACATTTGAAACCTTTACTTTGTTAGACACTGACAAGCTTTTTTTGCTCCTTTTTCTTTTACTGTTATAGATGGATGATGTTTCTCTCAATAGTGAACCTGTGTATGATGACGAAGCCGATGAATTCGAGATTGAAGGGGATTGTGGAATGACAGAATATATTCGTCAAGGCGGGGTAATTCAAGGAGAAAATCCTATTCCTCCATCTGTGGGGATGGAATTTGAATCCTATGAGGATGTTTATTACTTCTACAATTGTTATGCTAAAGAGCAAGGATTTGGAGTAAGAGTAAGCAATACATGGTATAGAAAGAGTAAAGAAAGATACAGAGGAAAGTTAAGCTGTAGCAGCGCAGGTTTCAAAAAGAAAAGTGAGGCAAACCGGCCCAGACCAGAGACAAGAACGGGTTGTCCGGCAATGGTAAAGTTCAGGTTGATGGACAACAAAAGGTGGAGGATAATCGAAGTCGAGCTCGAGCACAACCACCTTATTAGTCCCAAAAGTGGAAAGTTCTATAAATCCCATAAAAATTTGGGTGCTGGAACAAAACGACCACAGCCGTTAGTTGGTGCCGAAGAAGCTCACAAAGTTAGATTGTTTCGAACAGTCATCATTGATACGGAGGATATTGGGAACTTATATGTTGATGATGGAGAATTTGGGAATACAATTGATCAGTCCAATCAATTGAAGCTTAAACAAGGAGATGCACAAGCTATTTATAATTCATTTTGTCATTTGCAATTGATGAGTCCAAACTTTTTTTATGTAATGGATCTCAATGAGAAAGGATATATGCGGAACCTGTTTTGGGCCGATGCACGGTGCAGGGCTGCATATGGGTATTTTGGTGATGTAGTTTCAATTGACACGACATGCTTGACAGACAAATTTGAAGTGCCATTGGTGGTATTTACTGGAGTAAATCACCACGGACAACCTGTGCTCTTAGGTTGTGGTTTACTTGCAAGTGAGACAGTAGAGTCATTTACATGGCTGTTTAGGGCTTGGCTTACATATATGTTGGGACGGCCTCCACAAGCTATCATTACTGACCAACACAAATCGTTACAAGCCGCTCTTTCTGACGTTTTTCCTCGAGCTTCCCAATGTCTTTGTTTATGGCATATCATGAAAAAAGTTCCCGAGAAACTGGGAGGTTTGAATGGGTATGAAGCGATTATGGTGGCTTTAATTAGAGCAGTTTACCATTCTTTCAGGGCAGATGAGTTTGAAGCAGCTTGGGAGGATATGATTCTGCGGCATGAAATTGGGGATCATAAATGGCTTCAAGCATTGTATGAAGATCGTAAAAGGTGGGTACCAGTATATTTGAAGGAGACATTTTTGGCGGGAATGTTTCCGATAAAGCCAAGTGAGGGAGTGACTTCATTTTTTGAGGGATTTTTACATAAACATACTCCTTTGAAAGATTTTCTCAGTAAATACGATCAAGTTCTACAGAAAATTCATCAAGAAGAAGCCTCGGCAGATTTGGTGTCAAGAACTTCAATATCCGCATTAAAAACAAGATTTTATTTCGAGTTGCAGCTCTCAAAGCTGTACACAAATAGCATATTTAAGAAGTTTCAGAGTGAAGTGGAGGGATTGTACTCTTGTTTTAGTACAAGACAAGTAAGCATTGATGGGTCGATCATTACATACATAGTCAAAGAGCATACAGAAATCACAGAAAATGGGAGGGAAACAAGAGATTATGAAGTTATGTACAATACATCTGAAGCAGAGGTTCTTTGTGCATGTGGGTTATTCAACTTTCAAGGATACTTATGCAGACATGCACTGAACATTCTAAACCAGAATGGCATTGAGGAGATACCTCCTCAATACATTCTTTCGAGGTGGAGAAAGGACATTCGACGTAACTTTGTTCTTGATCATGGGTGCAATGGAATTGATGTTATGAACCCCGTTCACAGGTTTGATCGTTTGTACAAATGTGGGGTCCAGGTTGTGGAGGAAGGGAGGAAGTCGGAAGATTGTTTCAAGTTTGTGTTACAAGCGTTGGATGAGATATTGAACAAGGTTCGTATTGCAGAGGATCTTGTGTAATTTGTAGTTTTGCAGAATCCAATGTGTTGTTACTGCTTTGTACATATAATGTGATCTCTCTTTCTGGTGTACCTGATTTTGCTTGTATACAAGAAATTTTTCTTGTGTGTGTGTGTGGTTAGAGTTTTGGCATGATATTTGGTTGGGAAACAGACAAACTTGAATTTGATAGGAATGGTATTTGCTTGGGAACCAAACAGTGAATGTGGTTAACATAGCGAGGATTTTCAAAAGAAGATGCCATTCGTTTGATGAGAGATAAAAAGGAATATCGAAAATTCGTGTGACTAAAGCTCAAGTAATTACTTTCGAAGTAACAGAAAGAAAAGCAATGACTGGAGTAAGAGAGTTAGTCGAAAAGAAGATTCCTCACTTAGAGCAGTGTGAGATGAAACTCTCATGATTTTGAAGGAGAGATATTAGCAGTGGTTGAAACACAACTCCGTCCTGGATAATGGATGGTATAAAAGGGTCCCAACCAAGAACACCAGTGTGAGTTTTATCAATTAATAAATGTTGCAACAATAAACTTGTTTGGTATAATTTCTCATAAATTAAAAGTTGATAATCAAAAGATAAAAAGTAAAAATTAAAAGCACTTCTTTTCCAGCTTCTTAATAATTATTATTTTTATTATTTAAGTTATTTTATCTTGTAAATTATAAATAGAATTTTGACATATACTTTTAAATACAAAAATAAAATAAAATAAAATAAAAAATAAAAACAGTGGCCTCGTTTGGGAATTAAATATTTTAACTAAAAAAATAAAAAATCATTATAAGTTATCACATCACTTTTTCTATTTTTTACACATCATTTCATAAAAAATAAAAAATTATTAAAAAACATGTTTCCAAAAAATAAAAAATTATTAAAAAACATGTTTCCAAACTAGTGTGTTAAGCAACTATTTAAAAAATTCCAATTTCAGCCATTGTTGTCCAGTGCTCACATGGTACAAGCAGTGGCGGAGGGAAAGCAGGCCGAGGGGTCACGTGCCCCACCCTCAATTTTGAATTTTTTTTTTTTTTTTTTTTTTGTGTTATTGTCATATATAAAATGTATATTTTTTTTCTTAACATGTTTTTTAGTTTAGAGTTTATTGTCTTGTTCACAACAAATAGTTATTTAATATTTTAAGAGTACTATGTAGTATTATTTATGTAATAGTTTAAGCCAATAGTATAGCGCAAAATCTTATAGATTGGATATAATGAACTCATTATTTTTAAGCAATAGGCTACTTAATGTAATTTGTGATTTCTCATGCTATGAGAATCACGTAGGCAATACTATATAGTATTCTAAGACTGTTGAATAATTTTTATTCAAAACACATCATTTATAAATGATGTCATATCTTTAATATTTTTCTGTCAAATAAAAATTAAATAGATTTTATAATAATTTGTACTATAAAGGATGTGTTTTTATTTTCTAAAATTAAGAATTTTGATTCATAATTTTTTGTGTTAAAATTACAAACTTACATCACCATCCCGCACCGAATTATTCTACACTATTATAGAATTTTAATTTATTCCTATTAATAATGAATATATAATTTTTTATACTTAAATTTAGCTCATAAAATTATTATTATCTTAATATTGATCATAATTTTTTTCAAATAAAAAATTATAATTAATAATGTCTCCTCTAACATAATTTCCGGACTCCGCCACCGGATAAAAGACTGTCAACTTTGATCACCCAATGTATTGCAAGTAAATAAGAGCTTTTCACACTAATTTGAAGCTGTAAAACTTCTTCTTCTTCTTTTTGTGGTGCTAATCTTATTTCTCTAACTAATTTTTGTCAAAAATTTATTGTTCTCATTCAAGTTTTATTCGAAATTTATTGATTTTTTAAAATATATTTAAATTTAATTTGTTTATTTTTCAAACTAAGTTTAAGTAACTATATTTTTTTAATATAATTTTAGTGTGTAAAAAAATAATTAAATCAAGTTTAAGCTAAAGCTTAAAAAAGTAAAAAGCCATGTTGAATAGTGGCTTGTAATTTTTTTTTTTTTTATAAATTTAATGCCCTTTAAAAATGAGTTTAAACTTTATTTGCTTTTGAACAAAACTTGAGTGATTTGATTTTTTATATAGTTTTATATATAAATCTCAAAATTATCTTATAAAAAAATTAATTATAAAATAATTAGTTTGTTTGACAATAAGTACATTTTTAACTTTTTAAATTTTCTAATTATTTTTTTAAATGAGCTGAGTTCAACATACACTTAAAAATTTACAAATTTTAAAAATGGTCTAAATTCATAAATTTCAAGTAATTTAGTTCTCAATAGAAAATAGTAGAGAAACTACCCAAAAAAGAAAAAAAATTAAACCTCGATAACAAATTAAATTCTAATCTTTTAATTATTTTAATTTAAACCTTAAGTTTTTAAAATTATAATAATTCTAACCATCCACTTGCATCAATTAGTTAACAAATAATGAACAATTTAAATAATTTACCTTTTTTTTTTTATTACCGTCCATTACCATCCCCTTCTCTTTTTCAATTCATTGTTATTCCTTCATCATATCCATTGTTGGGCTGTGATTCCTACACCCAGTGGGGCGACCCCCACTGACGACCCCCAGTGAGGTGTCGCCTCCTGTAACATGCCCGGGGGGTACCCGCGCGCGTTAAACAGTTCGGACCCCCGAGATCTCTTTGATCTATTCTCACGAGTGTAATGTGAAACGTAGACGAGAGTTCAGATTTGAAAACTTTTATTGAAAATCCATTTTATTATCACATGCGACCCCCAGTACCCCCACTGGGGGTCGGAGGCATTTTCCTCCATTGTTATCACTACATCATTTTTTCCCATCCATTGTTGCTTCTCCCATTTTTCAATTCACTGCCAACTCTTTCTTTCCTTATTTGTAGCTACTGTTATTGTTCATTACTATTGATAAAAATTACTTACATTGTCTAATTACATTGTCTAAATTATTATAGGAGCGTTTCTAATACTTACTCAAGATTAAATTTAAATTTGATGAAACACGTTTATTTTTTCTCTTTCAATCCTGGCATCAAACCTATATCAAATGAGGGGAAAAGCAAAAGTTTTATCAAATCGAGGAAAACTTTAGCGTTTATCAAATTTTTAGAGAGAGACATTACGCTTCCTCATTGTCACGACTCAAACCCGCCCCTATAAATTTAGCGCCATAACCGGCCAGTAATCCGCGATTACCAAATGCCTGTTTAACAATAATGACAATAATACATTGTAAATGGGCTAGCGGAAGCCAATCAATAATAACATATTGTCCAATGAACTGTGAGGACCTGAATAGAAATAAACTTTCATATACATAGCCATAACCATAACCAGCTATGCCTATAAACACATATATACAAGACAAAATACAAGTTAGGAAATTAATCCTATTATCAAACACAATATTAACATAAGTCTTAAAACATTCTCTTCACTTAGCAAAATCAAAAGGGTGAATTTTAACCACCCAAAAAGCCTTGACACATGCCAGTTCGGAACCTCGTGTTGAGGCACAATAGCTGGCTTAACAAAATAAGGGTTCGGGTCGACGCCACTAGCTTTGGTCCAGTGCTTGATCACCTACATATATATAATAAACTGTGAGCTAAAGCCTAATGAATAATAGATGTGTAAAGAAGTTAAGAATGATGTCCTCAGAGTCTTTGAAACAATCGATTATCAATAGAACATTTTCAATCAATATCTTTTTGTTAATTAATCGTTCAATTCAATCAATCATATTCATATAGGTCATACGTGGTACATCCAATAGCAACAATACAATATGTCTTAAAGACCAAACAATTAATTGATGACCATCAAAAAATAGACAATAGTTTCAAGAATTGAAACTGACAGAGATCTCTGCAACAATAGTGATAACAATATCAATAACAATAACAATAGCAATATGCTATGGATGCCACAAATACAGTTCAAAAAGAGGATCATCATGCAATCAATTAAAAAGTAACAGTTCAGAAACAATATAATTTATCATTCAGAGAATAAATACAATTTGAACATATCTTTACAACAGTGTTACTCACAGTGGGCTTCTCGATACACGTATTATTGGTTTGGCGTTCGACCTAAACAAATAAAGTCAAGCATAACAACTCAATTACATTCATATTAATAGCCAATTCTATTTGATTCGGTTGTTACTTACCCAATAACTAATCGTCTTTACTAATTCGGTTCTAATTTTTCATTTATTCAATCTAATACACTATGAGATGCAAATGATCATGAAAACACTTTAAAACCATACAAACGAAAGTCCAAAAGGTGGAAAAGAGAAGCAAAAAACAAGTCGGGTTTGCCTAAACATAGTCGCACGTGCGGGGGTTCCAGCCGCACGTGCGGTGACCACCACCGCACCTACTTCTGCAAGTGTTTTTATTTCAGTATGCATCCCAAGTCTGCCCTATTTTTCGCATGTGCAGGGCACCAAGCCGCACGTGCAGCAGTGCTAGCAAAAACAATCCGAAAACTGCTCTGTTTTGGCACTGCATTCCTATACAAATTCAGCCTTAGTTTCAAGCAATTCAAGTCCCACAAACATTCAAGAACCCATCAGATTGAACATACTATCACGCCCCAAAAAATAAATACAAATAATCCAAATCAAAGCGATGAGAATATAAACGGAATTTGTATACTTTCATATATCAGAGTTTATATTACAAAAGTTATTACATGCATTATACTTTCATAAGTGTTCATTCTGAAACTACAGCATGTAACACTAATTAATAACAACAAAATAAACGCCCTACGGACTTATATCTTTCCAAGACATAGCTTGATTACAACAAAAGAGAGTCATTAGCTCTATACATTTAAAGCCCTTGGCTTGAATAAACAGTTAAACACAAAAATAACAAAAACAGAGCCTCAAGCTCCTAAGCCCTTCCAAGCTACGTTCTTGGAGGAAGCATATCACTTGTACCTGAAAATGGTTTCCCAAATAAGATGAGCCAAAGCCCAGTAAAGAAAGACTAACACAATATATGAGGTTTAACTAAGATATAAGTGTCAGATAAATGCTTAGCATACTTAACCAACTGACATCTTTCCATGACCATTTAAAATTGATATTCACATCTTAATTCATTTCCATTCATTCACTTTAAGTCAATTCATGAGTCTAGTTCATAGTTATATAAACAATCCAAATGAGATTACAACTCATTGGTTCATAGTTTAATAACATCTATTATCCAAAACACTTCAACATGCCATTTTACAAAATTTTCATCCGAGAGAATCGGTACCCATATATATATAAGATTTTGGGACTTTCACCCTGGACACTCCGGCCAACTTAATTTTAAATAGAGTCCATCCCCTATCTCCTCCCAAACAATGGAGTACATCCAATTTCTCCTCCCAAACAATTATGCATATACAATGTATCCAAAACATCATCATATACAATGACTATCCACAACACATATTCAATGATTTAATCATATCGTCATATTCAATGACATAATTTAAATGAATAGTTTTAATTCACCTAATCCTCATACAATTTCTATAATAATCATAACCATCCTTCACCGATAGCCCAAAATAGATATTTCTAAACAGATATACAATCTATATAACAGATATTTTATCAAATTTCCCTAGGTGAGTGATTCAGCAGATCCAACTACACCATTCATTCATACATCCTCCCAATTTCACATTTTCCATAACAATTCCATTATTTATACAAAATAATCGTTCAACACAAATTAGGGCAAATTTTTCCTTTTTTCAAATATCAACCCCAAGGCCAAATTTCACCATTTTAACCCAAGATAACCTCATATTCAAAGCCCCAAATCCATTTATAGAACCCAACAAGGAAACTCATCTTTCAATTTGAGTCCAAATCCTAACATTACCCAAAACTCATCATTTATACATAACAACAAATAAATAGGTTAAAGATCATAACAAAGTGTAGAATATCCCTACCTCAAGAGTAGAAGCCCAAAGAAGAAGAGGAAAAACTTTTTTTCACTCGGATCAAATGAAAACCCACAAGATGCTCCATTTTTTTCTCAAAGGAAGTAGAGTAGAGATGCTTAGATCTTGGAGTATTTACAGAGAGAGAGGGAGAGTATTTTAGAGAGAAAGAAGGTCAATTTAGGGTTTTGGGATGAAAAGATACAAAATTTCTGTGTAAAAATGAGATGCTGCGAACTGATATGCATGAGGCTTGTCGCTCGAGCGACCAGATACAATAAGTGACCTCGCTTGAGCACAAGAAGTGTCGCTTAAGCGCAAAATACATACCTTCAGAAGTTTATAGACGCAAACCATTGCTCGAGCGTAAGAAGCCTCGCTCGAGTGAAAAATTTTACCTTCTCAAAAATTCTACAAGTCTGGGGAAAAACTACTAGGAACACTCAAAGCTCGCTCGAGAGCAAAAAGCCTCGCTCGAGTGAAGAGGCAAATTTCTGGACAATAAACATTTGAATAACTAGCAACCAACCTGTTTCAAACAAGCCCAAGACATTCCAATACTCAAACCCAAAGACAAATGAGGGAAAACAAGACATGGATAACAATATTAAACAACGAAACCCGAGTCCAGAATATAACAAAGGTCGGGTCAAAACCGGGATCGCTATAACCTTCCCTCCTTAAAGAATTTTGTCCTCGAAATTTTAAATCATGTTTCAAGACCAATTAAACTATTCCCAACCATGATAGTCTATCAATTCCAATCAGCGTGACTCATTTCCCGGTCATTCAATCCTTTCACAAGAGAACAAATCCACAAAAGATATATCTTAACATACATTACCAATATGCATCTTTCAAAATTTAACCAATTTCAATACGTACATCTCATATTTCCAAAACATATTCAATGTTTATGATAAATTTGCATTTCCAAAACTTAAACAACATATATAATGTTCCAATTAAACTTGCATTTCCGAAACATATTCAACATATACATTGTTCTTATAATTCAAAATATATACAATGCCTTATAGTTCATGAACAAAACTAAAATCTCAACATATACTCAAACATCAACAAATAAGTTCGGATATTTCTCTCGGACTTCTAATTCACGCTCCCAAATTGCTTCCTTAACCCCGTGATGCTTTCATAATACTTTGACCAAGGGAATTGTCTTACCTCGCAAGACTCGGTCCCGTCTATCCAAGACTCTCACCGGTCTCCCCTCATACGAGGCATCATCATCTACCTCTAAGTCCGTACAATCTAACACGTGCCATGGATCCGGTTCATACTTCCGAAGCATACTAATATGAAATACGTCATGCACTCCGAAAAGTTATGGTGGCAACGCCAAACGATAGGCAACCTCCTCAATCCGCTCAAGGATCTCAAAAGGTCCAATAAACCGAGGAGTCAACTTCTCACTCTTCCCAAATCTCATAAGACCCCGCCTAGGTGATATCTTTAAAAAGATATGATTACCCACCTCGAAAGACAAAGGTCTCCTCCTATGGTCGGCATAACTCTTCTAGCGACTCTGGGCTGTAACCAACCTCTTACGGATAAGTGCCACTTTTTTTGTCGTTTCCCGTACTAACTCTGGACCCAACAGAGGTGCATCACCCACCTCGGCCCAATACACTGGAGATCTACAAGGTCAATCATACAAGGCCTCAAACGGTGTCATGCAAATACTCGATGCAAATACTCGATTGGAAGCCATTATTGTAGGCAAACTCCCCTAAGGGTAAGTGTCACTCCCACAACCCTTTAAAATAAAGAACACAGCCTCGAAGCCTCAAGGTTCTGAATAGTACGCTTAGACTGTCCATTAATCTGAGGATGGTACGCAGTACTAAAAGTCAACCTAGTGCCCAAGGCACTCTGTAAGCTCTGTCACAACCGAGCTGTGAAACGCAGATCTCTATCCGAAACAATCGTCATAGGGACCCCATATAACCTCACTATGTCCCTGATATACAAGTCAGCAAGATAGTCTACCGAATCACTTATGCACAGACTTGGTCAACCGGTCAACTACCACCCAGATGGTATCACTACCCCGTTGAGTCCTCGGAAGGCCCACAACAAAATCCATCGTGACATGCTCCTATTTCCACTCAGCTATGGGCAAGGATTGCAACAAACCCGCTGGCCTCTGATGCTCGGCCTTCACTTGTTGACAAGTAAGGCACTTCAATATAAATAGCTTCGATACAAACACGGCCACATCCTTTTTCATACCTTTCCACCAAAACTGGCGACTCAGATCATGATACATCTCCATGCCTCCCGGATGCACCGCAAGGCATGAATGGTGAAACTCTCGGAGTACTTCCTCTTAGCAAGACTCCGGCACAAACAAACGATCACGGTATCTAACACTCTGGTCGGGCTACACAATCAAGCCCTTCTCTACCTTCCTACTAGAGATCTTCTCTCGGAGGAATTCTACCTCAAGGTCACCCTTTTGCGCTTCCAACACTCGATTCATAAGTGTCAGTTGTGCAACTACTGAAAACAAGGCTACAGACTAAACAGACTCGCCCAGATACAGGTCAAACTCACCAAGAGTACCCAACATTTCCCATTCTCTGATGACAATACAAGCTACACTACTAATAAACTTCCTACTAAAGACATCAACCACAAGGTTGGCCTTCCTGGGATGATAATATAACTCAAAATCATAATCCTCTATGAACTCCATCCACCTTTTCTGCCTCAAATTCAAGTCCTTCTGTGTGAACAGATACTTCATACTCATATGATCAGAAAACGCCTCGAATTTCTCACCATATAGTAGTGCCTCCAAATTTTCACGGCAAAAATCACTGCCGCTAACTCTAAGTCGTAAGTAGGGCAGTTCCTCTCGTGGGTTTTCAACTACCGTGAGCCATAGGCCACTACCTTCCCCTCTTGCATCAATACACAACCTAAACCTTCTCGTGAAACATCACAATACACTAAATAGCCCAAACCCTTCTCCGGAATAATCAAGACTGGAGCGGTGGTAAGTCTAACCTTAACCTCTTGGAATAACTTTTCACAAGTCTCACTCCACACAAATTTGACCCCTTTCCTCGTTAATCTAGTCAAAGGCGAAGCTAATCTGGAGAAATCTTTCACCAACTGGCGGTAATACCCGGCCAATCCCAAGAAACTACGAATCTCGAAAGCATCCTTAGGTTGTGCCCAATCTTGTACTGTCTCTATTTTGGATGAATCTACAGTCACTCCTTCCCCGGATACCACATGGCCTAAGAACTTAACTTCCTTTAGCTAGAACTCACATTTCCCAAAATTAGCATATAGTTTGTGGGCTCTAAGCAACTCAAGCACCACTCGCAAGTGTTCATCGTGTTCCTCCTTAGAGGGTGAGTAAATCAAAATATCATCTACAAAGATGACTACAAAACGGTCTAAAAACTCTCGGAAGATTCAGTTCATCAAGTCCATAAATACAGCTGGAGCGTTGGTTAGCCCAAAAGGCATCACAAAAATCTCATAGTGGCCATACCGCGTACGGAATGCCATCTTCGGGATACCCTCTTCCCTTACCCTCAACTGATGGTAACCCGATCTCAGATATATCTTAGAGAAACAATGAGATCCTTTCAACTGATCAAACAGGTCATCTATATGTGGCATTGGATACTTGTTCTTAACAGTAACTCGGTTCAACTTCCAATAATTGATACAAAGTCGCAAGGCTCCATCTTTCTTTTTAGCAAAGAGGGTCGGTGCTCCCTAATGCAAAGTACTAGGGTGAATAAAACCCTTATCTAGTAATTTCTGGAGTTGAATCTTCAACTCACTCAACTCAGCTGGTACAAATCTATACAGTACCATAGAAATCGGTGCCGTGCCAGGCACTAAATCAATAGAGAATTCGATCTCTCGGTGGGATGGTAAACTAATAAGATCCTCGGGAAAGACATCCAAGTACTCATAAACCACTCTTGGCAACTCAACTAGGGCCTCATCACACTCATTACTCAAAAAGCTAGCGAGAAGACAGCTAAGTTCACTCCGCCCACACGGATCATATACCGGTGATAAGACTCTATCCACCCGATTCTCCAAGCAATCATCGCTCAAGGTACATACAGTAACCCTCTAACGGTAGCAATCTATAATAGCCCAGTATGACGATAACCAGTCCATACCCAAGACAACATCAAAACTAGTCATATCAAGCAAAACAAATGCAAATGGAAATCGACTACCGGCGACCTCTATGTCACAGCTCCGACACCCCTGTTTCAGAATCATCTCACCACCAATAAGTGACTTTACATAAATAGGAGATGCTAACTGTGCCAACTCCAACCCCAAAACCAATGTAAATGCAGAAGAAATAAAAGAATGGGATGCACTTGTATCAATCAACACACTAGCAACTGAATTACAAAACAATAAGGTACCTCTCACAACAGATGGAGTTGGTACAAGATCTGGCATGGTGACAGCATACACACGCCCTGTTTGCCTCTGATCTACCTGCTCACCCCTCGGAGCATAAGACTGCTGCACTGACTGAGCCGAAGAGGCTCCCTGATTGGCCCACGAGGCCTATGCTGATTGTGCTAGCTGGTGACGCTGTGTCTGCCCTGAGCCAAACGCACTAGGTGTGCCACCCAACTGTGGGTAAAACCTTTTCAAGTGCCCCGTCTGCCCGCAGTGATAACAAGTGAGCAGCTGGACTCTCCCCTGACTCTGACCCTGAGAACGAGCTGAAGATGATTTTGTTCGCTGTCCTCCTCCCCTCTATGGGCAAGCTAGAGACTTGTGGCCTAACTGGCCACACTTAAAACAAGTGATGTCTCCCTGACCACCTCTTCCAGAACCTAAACATGGCACTGGAAAGGTAGACCTCGAATGCGCTCCCTGGGACTGTTGGGGATTAGAACTCCTCTGCATCTTACTACCCCTCTGTCCATCCTGACTTCTCCTGGAGCCCCTCATTCTCTCATCCTCCGCATGCATGATAGTCTCAAGATGGGCTGCAGCCTCCACAAGGTGCCCATAGTCCCTAATCATGGATCTGGCCACTCTAAACATGAGCCCGGTCAGTAATTTCTTCTCGAACTCCAAACACAGGCGCTCCTCTGTCGCCACTAACTCCGGTGCAAACCTTGACAAACTAGTGAATGTGGCTTCAAACTCAGCCACCGGGGTGTTCAACTGCTTGATCTGAGAAAACTAATCCCTCACCTTCTCCCTTACTGTAGCAGATAAGTACTTATCCTAGAAAGCATCAACAAAGGCCTCCCAAGTCCCTCCAATGCGCCCCCGTGCATACTTCCACCACTGACCTGTGTCTCCCTTCAGCGGGAAGGATGCCAAGGTCACTCTCAAACCCCCATCTTTGATGCCAAGCATCTCAAAAGTTTTCACCATCTGTTCCAACCATTCATCAGCCTTCAGTGGCTCCTGAGAGTCACCCAAGAACTTGTCCAGATTCAACCGGAAGAACTCTCTCTTCAAGAAAGACGGCCCTGCCTTAACTACTTGGGCCTGGACTTGATTCTCAGCCCTGAGAATGTCCATGGATTCCCGCAATGCTCCGGCCACCTCGTAGGCTAAGGTGCCCATGGCTTGTTGACCAACCGGTTCGACCACATTGGCCTGACCAACTCCCTCCTCCTACGCCGAAATTTCATCCGATATAGGCATCTCGCACCTACCACGCTTACCACCACCACGTCTACGTCCTGACATCCTAATAAAGGTAATGAAAGACGTTAGCACATTTACAAATGTGTCGAAACTAATTCACTCATGTCCTAATACGATTGACAACTGTAACTCACTCTACATAAGTACATAATCATATAGACACATACAAATTTCCTTCCTAGATAGTGACTGTTCCGCAGCATTGCTAGAGTTCCAATTAGAAACAACAGTGATCAAGTGCTCTTCTAATAGGACTTCTAGAAACGCTTAGACCCAATCAACATCTTAGGAACTAAATCTCATACCCATATAACCACATAAACATGTTATCATATAAGCACATAACATCCATACTTAAGTCTCTAACAAGTGAGACAAACCCATTGTAGTACTAACCACTTCCCACGTACCCAAAGTATTCAAACCCGGTACGCTCTGATACCATGTTGTCACGCCCCCCAAAAAATACAAATAATCCAACTCACAAGTGATGAGAATATAAACGGAATTTGTATACTTTCATATATCAGAGTTTATATTACAAAAGTTATTACATGCATTATACTTTCATAAATGTTCATTCTGAAACTACAGCATGTAACACTAATTAATAACAACAAAATAAACGCCCTACAGACATACATCTTTCCGAGACATAGCTTGATTACAACAAAAGAGAGTCATAAGCTCTATACATTTAAAGCCCTCGACTTGAATAAACAGTTAAACACAAAAATAACAAAAACAGAGCCTCTAGCTCCTAAGTCCTTCCAAGCTACGTTCTTGGAGGAAGCATATCACTTATACCTGAAAATGGTTTCCCAAATAGGGTGAGCCAAAACCTAGTAGAAAAAGACTAACACAATATATGAGGTTTAACTATGATATAAGTGTAAGATAAATGCTCAACATACTTAACCAACTTACATCTTTCCATGACCATTCAATATTAATATTCACATCTCAATTCATTTCTATTCATTCACTTTAAGTCAATTCATGAGTCTAGTTCATAGTTATATAAACAATCCAAATGAGATTACAACTTATTGGTTCACAATTTAATAACATTTATTATCCAAAACACTTCAACATGCCATTTTACGAAATTTTCATCTGAGAGAATTGGCACCCATATATACATAAGATTTCGGGACTTTCACCATGGACACTCCGGCTAACTTAATTTTAAAGGGAATCCATCCCCTATCTCCTCCCAAATAATGGAGTACATCCACTTTCTCCTCCCAAATAATTATACATATACAATGTATCCAAAACATCGTCATATACAATGACTATCCACAACACATATTCAATGATTTAATCATACCGTCATATTCAATGACATAATTTAAATGATTAGTTTCAATTCAACTAATCCTCATGTAATTTCTACAATAATCATAGTTATCCCCCACTGATAGCCCAAAACAGATATACAATCTATATAACAGATATTTGATCAAATTTCCCTAGGTGAGTGATTTAACAAATCCAACTACACCATTCATTTATACATTCTCCTAATTTCACATTTTCTATAACAATTCCATTATTTATACAAAATAATCGTTCAACACAAATTAGGGCAAATTTTTCCTTTTTTCAAATATCAACCCCAAGGCCAAATTTCATCATTTTAACCTAAGGTAACCTAATATTCAAAGCCCCAAATCCATTTATAGAACCTAACATAGAAACCCCTCTTTTAATTTGAGTCATCATTTATACATAACAACAAATAACTAGGTTAAAGATCATAACAAAGTGTAGAATATCCCTACCTCAAGAGTAGAAGCCCAAAGAAGAAGAGGAAGAACTTTAAAAATTGCCCAAACTCGTTTTTTTTACTCAGATCAAATGAAAACCCACGGGATGTGTCACGCCCCCAAACCGCCCCTAGTAGTTTGGTGCCGTGATGGCCAGTAATCCGAGATTACCGAAGGCCGACTTACAAGAATCACACACAATCAGAGTATAAAATATGGGGCTTACAAGTGCGGAAGCAACATATATACATTTACGGAATCTAAATAGTCCATGGAGCCGTGCATAAGTCCGATGAAATGACATACATCTTTATAAAGTCTTACAACTCAAATACAATAAGGAAATGAGATACAAAACACATCTTTGACCAAAAGGCTTCTCAAGCCGACGTATACAAGTACAAATGAAAAACAAGCCGAGAAGCCATGATCTTCAAGACGGTACAAAATGATAATCAAAACATGTCGGCAATGCACCCAAAACACATCGGCATCACGTCTAGGCCTCAATGCCTTCTGTTTTCGTCACCTACATATATATAGAGAGGGTGAGCTTGGATACTCAGTGAATGATATTAGAAATAAAGGTTTTGCATGATTGATATCCAGATTTCTTTCAAACAATACATAGCATACTTTCCAAGCAAGGGAAAAACAAGTTCATTGCCGGCCTTTCAAAGTTCTTGGATGTTATTACATCTACATATTACAAGTGCGATGACATATCAAGACAAGAGTGCAGTTGCATTATAGTCCCCTGCAACTAAGGACTTTCAGACAAGAGTGCAAGTTGCATTATAGTCCCCCCCTGCAACTAAGGGACTTTCAAGACAAGAAGTGAGTTGCATTATAGTCCCCTAGCTAGGACTTTCAAGACAAGAGTGCAGTTGCATTATAGTCCCCTGCAGCTAAGGACTTTCAAGACAAGAGTGCAGTTGCATTATAGTCCCCTGCAGCTAAGGACTTTCAAGACATGTCATCAAAACAAGAAGCGTTTAATATACAAGTAGGGATAGTCATCATGCCAGATCAAGTACTTTTCAAAACAAGGCAAGACGAGATTTTATGAAAGCAAGTGTAACATAGCTTTATTAAAAATACCACTCACATAGTTTCTTCACACGTCGGGGTCGAGACAAGCCCAAGTCCTACAAACACAGGGCAAAGCCTATTGAATGCACCTTCAACAAGTTTCGTATGTATACAAATGGTTTCGGAAAACATGCTGGGCACCAACCAGGTCTAGGCCGAGGTTCCACACCTCCTCGCCGAGGTGTGTTCCCGAGGGCCTCATGCAAGGAAAAGAGGTCGGGAAACTCTGGGTATCCCTCTGCTGATGAACGTGAAGAACATGAGTGTGAAAACATGAAAAATATGGATGTTCATCATAATCTGTCATCACAAATCTGGGGTTTTCGTGCTATGAGTTTGAAAACATGGACCTGGGTACCCGTACTTGGAATTCTTGCGGAACAAACACAAAAACATGATTCTTTATGCAAGCTTTCGGATCAAAACAAGACTTTTCTAAGAACACATGAATGTCATTTTTCTCTTCTAAAATCGAGCTTCAAAACGATGCATGGCTTACAAAATCATATCCGATCATGCAATGCAACAACATGAATATAGAGAACATTATGAGCAGATCAAGAATCTAACCTTAGAACACAGGATTTAACGGTTCGATTTCTAGGAATCAAGCTTGAAGATCTACTTCCTCACTCTAAAACTCTTTCTTCCTCCTAGAGCTTCCTCTCTACAAGACAAGGTTATGACACAAATGATAGTTTTCTATACCGGTTCTGGGGTTAACCCTCTGCTGAGACACGTGGCGGCGACTGGTTGGGTTCTTCCTGAAAAGGTGGCTGACAGACCAGACAAAGCATGGTGGAAGGGTGTTCAACAAGTAAAGCGGTATGGGCTCTCTGACGGGGCAATGACATCGGCTAACAACAAGGCGTATCTAACAAGCTACACGGAATGGCACTCCGGCAAGGGTGACAATGACCTCGGCTAGGAAGGACAACACTTGACTAAGCTGTGCCACATCTTGGCCTAGATGCGCACACCTCGGCCTAGGTCATACCACTCCAGGACGAGATCACTTGGGTGCAAGGTAACATCTCGGCTAAGTGGTCAAGGCAAGGACGGAGGTCGACAAGGGGTTCCAAGATACTACTACTAGACTAAGGATGAACCTCGGCTTGGAATAACATCGGCTAGTATAACTCAGGCAAGGCGTGACCTAAGTTTCACATCAAGGAAGGAACAAGACAAGCATACTACACTTAGACAAATCACAAGGCTTCAAAACAAGGCATGGATCACATTAACTCAAGTGAAACAAATCACAACACACACATGCAAACTTAACAAATCATAATCACACAGATGCTCATGAACATGATGAGAACATAAAATGTGGGTTCCTACAGGATGCTCCACATTTTTCTCAAGGGAAGTAGGGTAGAGATGCTTAGATCTTGGAGAATTTATAGAGAGGGAGAGAGAGAGAGAGGGTTGATTTAGGGTTTTAGGGTGAAAAAGTACAAAATTTCTGTGTAAAAATGAGCTACTGCGAACTGATATACGTAAGGCTTACTCGAACGAAGGAGTTATCGCTCAAGCGACCAGACATAATAAGTGACCTCGCTCGAGCGTAGAATACATACCTTCAGAAGTTTTACAGACGCACACCGTCGCTAGAGCGAAGAACTTTGCCTTTCCAGAAATTCTGTAAGTCTGGGGAAAAAATACTATGAACACTCAAAGTTCGCTCAAGCGCAAGAAGCCTCGCTCGAGCGAATAGGCAAATTTCTAGACAACAAACATTTGAATAACTAGCAACCAACCTATTTCAAACAAGCCCAAGACATTCCAATACTCAAACCCAAAGACAAATGAGGGAAAACAAGGCATGGATAACAATATTAAACCACGAAACTCGAGTCCGGAATATAATAAAGGTCGGGTCAAAACCGAGATCGCTATACATACTAAGCTTTCAAATTCAAGAACCCATCAAATTCAGCCTTGTCATCTATAAAAACAACCACAAATTCATTAAGGAATGGCTTGAAAATTCTATTCATGAGATTCATAAATGCAGCAGGCGTGTTAGTAACTCCGAAAGGCATAACAAGAAATTCATAATGTTCGTACCTTGTTTGGAAAGCAGTCTTTTCAATGTCCCCAGCTTTGTTTTTCAATTGGTGGTATCTGAATCTAAGATCAATCTTGGAAAAAACTTGTGCACCTTGCAATTGGTCGAATAAATCATCAATGCGAGGCAACGGGTATTTGTTTTGCACTGTCATTTTGTTCAGCTTACGATAGTCAATGCAAAATCTCAACGAACCATCTTCTTCTTTACAAATAAAACTGGAGTGCCCCACGGTGATGTACTAGGCCTGATAAACTTTTTGTCCAACAACTCTTGCAACTGAATTTTCAACTCTTTCAATTCAGGAGGTGCTATTCTGTATGGAGTTTTAGAAATTGGCTATGTCCCGGTATGACTTTAATAGTGAACTCAATTTCCTTGTCAATCAAATACCCTGGCAATCATCTGGAAAAACATCTAGGAATTCTCTGACTATAGGAATACTGTCCACATTAGCTTTAGTATCAACAGGTACAGTCAATATACAACATAAATACCCTTTACACCCTTTTTTAATCAATTTGCAGGCTTTCGTAGATGAAATCAAGTATGGGAGAGGTACAACACCAACTCCGCTAACTACAAATTTTGGCAATCTAGGTGGACAAAAAACAACTTGTTTTGTTACACAATCAATGGAGACATGATATTTTGTTAACCAATCCATTCCCAAAATTACAGTGCAAACACCCAGCCTTGCCTCAAAGTTTCTCTTCCAGTAGCTTTAGGATTGGGTTTTGGTGTAGCGGTTGATGTTGCAGCACTTGCTATAGGTCTAGTAAAGTTCTGAAATGCGAGAGGACAGTCTTTAACTATGTGGCCCACCTTGCCACACTTATAACATGCCTTGGAGATTTTATAACAAACCCATTTGTGTCTTTTGCCGCATTCTAGACAAGGCAGTATGGAATTGTTGCCTTGGCTGGAACTGCTTGTTGACCCTGTATTTTGGTTTTTATTCAATGAGTTGTTCCGGCCCTTTTTGAAATGAAAACTTTGTCTTTTACCCCATCATTCAGTCACCGGCATCTTAGCTTGTTTCAATGCTGCAAGATTTGCCTCAGTTATGATAGCTCGGTCAAGGACATCCACGCACTTGAGTAATTTCAGGACGTTGATCCAGTCAAGTATCTCCACATTAAGTTCGCCCTCAAATTTTCTAGCCTTTTTATAGTCGTTATCTATCATGTGTGGTGCATAGCGAGCGAGCTCGGTGAACTTAGCTTCATATTCTGCTACTGACATGGTACCCTGCTTCAGTTGCTCACATAACCACATAATATATAATTTATATAATTAATTTGCTTAATTAACGAGGTGGTTGTCACATTCTTTCCCTCTTAGGACGTTTGGTCCTCTAAACTCAATTACCTTTCTCCGGGAAGAATATATGATCAAGTGAGAAGAGGTCAGGGTATCTTCTCTTCATATCCTCTTCCTTTCCCAAGTTACATAGATACCACCATGATTTTTCCAATCCACTTTCACTAACGGAATTTCTTTGTTTCTCAATTTCTTGATTTACGGTTTATAATTTGAATAGGCCATTCCTCATAAGTATAGTCATCACTCAACAACACATGGGTAGGCTCGATAACATGAAAAGGATCCCGAAGATAATCCGCCAACATTGAGACATGAAAGACATTATGCATATGTTCCATTTTGGGAGAGAGTGCTACCTGATATGCCACTGGATTAATCTTTTTAATGATTTCATATGGACCAACATACCTCGGTGCTAACTTGCCCTTGGTTCCAAAGCGAGTTGTAGACACCCCATTTTTTACCGTCCTAAAGACTTGGACATCATCAATTGAGTGCTCAATGATTGCGCATGTTTGCGCTCGTTTGGAGTCCCCGGGGTTGTCGGTTGCGCATCTTGCCTCTGATTCTCTTAACTTTCTTGGTTTTGTGCTTGTTCTAAGCTAACCCTTGGTCCCTCATTTTTGCCTGGAGGGAGAAGTAGGGGTGTAAACCACTTTCCTCCCCTGCCAGCCAGTTTTCTCCCCTGTAGACCACTTTTCTTCCCTGTAGACCACTTTTGGTGGTCGGTTAGCTAGGGTGGGTGGTCGATCGACCAGCCTAAGTGGTCTACAGCCTACCACCACCTTCTCCTCTCTTTGTAGACCATTTTTCTCCCCTGCCAGCCAGTTTTTTCCCTTGTCGACTGCCTGAGGTGGTCGGTCGACTAGGGGGTGTGGTCGGTCAACCACTTTAAGTGGTCTACGGCTTTTTTTCTGCTTTTGCAGATATTTTTGGTGCCAGCTGTGCCAGCTGTTAGGCACAAAATGCATCCTCCATACACGTCCTACACGTATAGGGAGGGATTCAAGCAAGCTTTGGCTTGCATATTCTATATAAGGGGAGTTCTCTCCCCCTTCCATGGGGTTCAGAATTTTGAGAAGCCAAAAATATCTACTCTCTCTCTAGATTTCTCTCTCTCTCTCTATATTGTTGTGCCTTATAGTGCTTAGAATTGCATTTTCTTCACACTTTTGCACACAACCTCTTGGCCAAACACTCCTACTTTGTTGCTGAGGTGCTGAAGGGTCTTAAGAGAGCTTCAAAAAGCTGGTTTTCGGCTCAAGAAGTTGTTGTTCTTGTTGTTCTTCAAGGGTGAGTCATATTCCCTCTTTAAAGCTTTGTTTTGGTTGCATATTTGGCCACCTTTACATGCTACTCTTGGATTAACTCTCAACTACAAAAACCTTTGTTTTGAAGTGTTTAAAATGTTTGTTTAAGGCCTAGTTTGAGTTAGGGGTGGTTTACCCCCTTTGGTGGCTTGTTTTACTTTGCTTTGTGCCATCTCTTAAGGCCTTTGGGACGATCTCTTTTTGGCCTTCTTACCACTGAAACTCAGAGGAATTTCAGTGGTAGAAATATGGTTTTGAGGTCCCAAATAGGTGGGGGTTGTCGCCCCTCCTCTTTGGTAGCTTGTTTTGCTTTGCTTTGTGCCATCCCTTAAGGCTTTTGGGACGATCTCTTTTTGGCCTTCTTGCCACTGAAACTCAGAGGAATTTTAGTGGTAGAAATATGGTTTTGAGGTCCTAAATGGGTGGGGGTTGTCCCCCCTCCTCTTCTCTTGTTTGCTTGTGTTGGTGGCCCATCAAAAGAGCATGTGTTTCTACTTCTTAGTGGCTTTGTTTAGGCTCATTTTTGTAACTTTTCAGACCTGCCATAACTCTATTTTTTGCTGTCATAGTCACCTCCTGCATGCTTCATACACTTGTAGTGTAATCCTACTTGCTAGCCTAACGTGCTTCATGTCTAAGCCTATCATTCTAGCTTATTTTGGCTCTATTTCAGCATGCTTTTGACCTTGTTTGAGCATGCTTTAACTCTTTCTTGAGTGGTTTAGGCCCTTTGAGGTTTGCTTTGTATAACGATAGCATGATAGGCTTCACTAGTCTTGTGTTTTGAGTCCACTAGCATGCTTTGCTTGGGTTGTTTGCATGATATGGCATCATTTGATATGTAATTTCAGAGCATAAACTTCTGTCATGCTCTCATGTTTATCGCTCTTTAATTGTGTTTAAGAGTTGTGCCCTTATGCCTTGTTGGTGAGCCATCAAATGAGCTTATTGTTCTTGCCATCTATGCTACAAGTCTAGCATGTTTTTGCCACTATATTTACCTGCCTTAGATCTATTTTGAATGGTTAGGGTCATTTGAGCATTGCTTAGTATGGTTGTAGTGTAAAGGGCCTTGACTAGCTATGAGTTTCGCGGCTTTTAACATGTTGTGCATGTGATGTTTGCTTGGTGTGGCACCATTTAACATGTTATTTCAGAGCATATAGCCTTGCCATACTCTCATATAATTCATGCCTTTATTGTGTTTGAGAGTTATGTTTAATACCTAGCTTGCGAGCCAATACATGAGCATGTTGTTGTAACTTTTGGTGCTTTATTTTCAACATATTTCGGCTACTGTTTTGGCATGTTTGACATCTGTCCAGGGTTGGTTTGACCATTTGAGATTGATAGTGCATGCCTCATGTGTAATATGTTTCATTAGCTTTGATGCCTTAGCTTTTAAATATGACATGCATGCATTGCTTACATGATAGAGTCTTGCGCATGTCACTTTAGCATTGAAGGTTGATCATCTTGTTTCTGTTGCATGTGTTTGGATTGGACGTTAATCCAAACACGAGGAATGTCTCACGTTTCATACTTAAAATGATGAAACATGTAGCATTTCTTGGTCGCCAACCCTCTTGATCAAGCATGATAGAGGTGAAGGCCCTTATGTGTTATTTGTGCGTTCATTGACATTGACTTGTGCAAACTTGGCTTCTCGGCCATTGTGCATTACGATGCTCGGTTAGTGGCCTGAAAGTCAAGTGTCGCACTTCCTTGAGCTTGAGAAATGATAGGAAGGGTAGTGTGCACACATATCTTGCAAATACACTGCTATGCCCCTTGTTGTTCTCTGTTGCAGCAAAACTAGAGCTTGGCAAATCAACTGGTCGACCGACCAGTAGAGATGGTCGACCAACCACTTTTTCTGGTCTACAATCAATTTTTGTAGTCTACAGCCCCCTTTTCTGGTCGGCAGCTCACCAGGGGGTCCCCATGTTAGAGCAGAAGCAATCTGCAAGTTAGTGCACTTTTCAGAGATCAAATCAAATGCAAATAAAGGCAATTCTGGGCATAGCAATGGGTTTCCGAGTGAGGCGATCGAGTATGCATGCACCCCTCACCCTGAGGACCTCTTTTAACTGCTTTAGTTGCTTTACTTAGTTAGCTAGTTCGTCGGTTTTGTACTTAATTAGTTAATGTGCTTAATTAATCGATTTGTTTTGTAATAATTAGTTAACTAGAAATAGTTAATTTTTTTTATTTATAATAATTAGTTTAATTAGCGTAACTAGTTAGCTTATTATTTGGACCCTCCGTTGAGAGGGCAAATGTTGTAATAAGTGTGCGTGTATGTGTGAATGTCTTCCAACCCCACGTCTTTCTCCCTTTTATTTACTAGCTTTTGATGGTTAGTTTAGGGCATATTTCAATTAGCATACCTTATGCTTGAATGCGTGCATCATTCATCTGTATTGCATGCACAAGGTTCGGCACATCATTCAAACTGCATCGTATTTCAATAAACTTACTTGAATACGTGTTTCACAGCATGTTATCAAGTGTTGCATTTATATGCCATCTTAGATAACCGAGCCTATTTTAGTTACATTTTTGCATATGTTGCATTAGGCATCTTAACATAGCTAGGATCATGCATGATTACTAACTAGCTTTTGTTTTGGCTCGGAGTTCACTGTAAGTGTTTATGCTTTAGCATCTTGCATGAGTGTAAATGCTGTTATGATAACACGCTTGCCATGAGGCTATGTGCTTAAATGATTAACTACATGAATGCCTGTGGATAAAGGCTTCATTGCTTGAATTGGAACAATTCATCAAAATATGTGTTTTAAGCCCACTTTGCGGAGTGGCGAAATCATGTTGTTTCCTAAGCCCACTTGAGGGTGGCAAATTCGCGTCTTAACCTACTTGCGAGTAGCACCTTCAAACCATTTTCGAAAAACAAACATGAGATGTTTTGTTCCAATTTAGACAATCTAGTCTATACTTGTGATGACGGACAACTTTGGTGATGACGGACACGTGGCCTTTGGCACGAGTTAGGGTTTCCTAAATTTCCCAAAAACAAAATATTTAGGTGGCAACTCTGAAATCTGGCAAACCAGTCCATGTTTGGCGCTTTTTTTATTCAAAATCGATTTTCCAAAACGATTTGCCAGATTTGAATTCTTTGGTGATTTATCAGTCTTACATTGCACTTTGTGAGATTAGATTCAGAACCGTGATAGGAGTTTGAACTGTAGTAGCTAGAACCCAATTTGCGCCCTCGCACACAGAGAGAGTTCGGGCGGTCTACACGAGTCTACCCTTTCATTAGTGTCACTTTAATAAAAACATGATCACCCGCTTTGTATTCCCTGTCTCGTCTTTGGACATCCGCATAGCTTTTCTATCAGTTTTGTGCAGTTTTCAATCTTTGTTGAATTAATTTCACCTTTTCCGTTGTTTCATGCACAATCTCAGGCCCAAGTAAAGGCCCATCTCCAACTTTTGCCCAACAAATAGGAGATTAACATTTGCCATATAATGCCTCGAAAGGCGTCATACCAATGCTCCAATGAAAAATGTTGTTGTAGGCGAATTCAGCTAAAGGCAAGTGAGTTTCTCAATTCCATTGGAAATCAAGCACACACATACGTAACATGTCCTCCAGAGTTTGGATTGTTCTTTTTGATTGTCCATCAGTTTGTGGATGATATGCACTGCTCAATCTCAGCTCGATTCCCAATGTTGTTTGCAGGCTTTGCCAAAATCCTGATGTGAATTTTGAGTCCTTATCAGAAACAATAGACATAGGCACTCCATGCAATCTAACAATCTCACTAATGTAAATTATAGCCAACTTATCCGTATTATAAATTGTTTTGACAGGTAAGAAATGAGCGAACTTAGTCAAACGATCGACAATAACCCAAAATTGAATCCATACCTCTATTGGAGCATGGTAGTCCAACAATGAAATCCATAGTGATGTGCTCCCATTTCCACTCCGGTATTGACAGTGGTTGGAGCAATCCCGCGGGTCATTGATGCTCGGCTTTGATTTGTTAGTAATGTAAGCATTTTGACACAAACTCAACAATTTCCTTCTTCATTCCCGGCCACCAAAAAGTCAACTTCAAACCCTAATACATTTTTGTATTCCCTCGGTGGATAGAAAGTTTTGAACTATGGGCTTCTTGCAAAACTCCCTTTTTCAATTCAAGATCATTTGGTACACATAATCTACCTTGAAATTTCAATACACCATTTTCAAAAACAAAGTCCGGCCTTAGTTTGGATTTCCATTCATCAATAATCTTCTTCAAAAATTCATTTTGTTGTTGTTTCTCTTTAATTGTCTCAATTAGTGCTGGTTGGGCGGTGATAGAAGCTAAAGTCCCACCTTGTTCTTGTAATACAACTTCAGCTTCAAGTTTCTCGAGGTCATGTAGCAATTCTCTTTGCCCGGTAAGTAAGCAAGTCAAATTCCCAATTGATTTTCGACTAAGTACATCGACAACAGTGTTAGCTTTCCCTGGATGGTATAAGAATTGAAAATCATAATATTTTATTAATTCCAGCCATTTTTGTTGTCTCATATTCAACGCTTTCTGAGTAAAGAAATATTTTAAACTTTTATGGTCTGTATAAACCTCACATGTTGCCCCATACAAGTAGTGGCGCCAAATTTTCAATGCAAATACTACTACGACAAGTTCTAAATCATGAGTCGGATAATTCTTTTCATGTGGCCTCAATTGTCGGGACGCATATGCTATTACTTTGCCATTCTATATCAATACACACCCCAAACCCTTATAAGAAACATCACTAAAAATAGTAAATCCATCGGTACCTGAGGGTAAGGTGAGAATCGATGCAGTCACAAGACGAGTCTTTAATTCTTAAAAGGCTGACTCTCTCTGATCGGTCCAGTCAAGCAGTACTTCTTTCTGAGTCAACTGAGTCAAAGGCAAAACAATTTTGAAAAAATCTTTTACAAATCTTCGATAGTATCCGGTCAAACCCAAGAAACTTCGAACTTCAGTAACATTAGTAGGTCTAGGCCAATTAACAACTGCTTCTATCTTCTGTGGGTCAACCGAAATGCCATCCGTATTGATTACATGCCCCAAAAACATAACACTATCAAGCCAAAATTCACACTTTGTCAGTTTTGCATTTCAATCAATTAACAATATAATTTATCATTTAGAGAATAAATACAATTTGAACATATCTTTACAATAGTGTTACTTACAGTGGGTTTCTCGATACACGTACTATTGGTTTGGCATCCAACCTAAACAAATAAATTTAAGCATAACAACTCAATTACATTCATATTAATAGCCAATTATATCGGATTCGGTTGTTACTTACTCAATAACTAATCGTCTTTACTAATTCGGTTCTAATTTTTCATTTATTCAATCTAATGCACTCATGAGATGCAAATGATCATGAAAACACTTTAAAATCATGCAAACGGAAGCCTGGAAGGTGGAAAAGAGAAGCGAAAAACAAACCAGGTTTGCCCAAACAAGGCCGTACGTGTAGGGTTTCCAACTGCACGTGCGGTGACCACCACCGCACCTACTCTTGCAAGTGCTTTTATTTCAGTATGCACCCCAAGTCTGCCATGTTTTCCACATGTGCGGGGCACCAGGCCGCACATGCGACAGTGCTACCAAAAATAGTCCGAAACTGCTCTGTTTTGGCACTACATTCCTACGCAAATTTAGCCTTAGTTTCAAGCAATTCAAGTCCCACAAACATTCAAGAACCCATTAGATTGAACACACTAAGCTTTAAGCGAGATTCATGACTTCAAATTGAGGCTCAAATCTATGCCAAAACAAATCCAAGCTCTTGAAATTCATTACAAAAATCATAAACTAAACAAGAGAGCTTCAATCTCCGAATTTCGTGGAGTTTACCCCTTAGCTTTCAATACTTATGCAAGAAATGAAATGTAGGAAGAAGGTCTTTATAGAATTATGCCATGCATGTAGAATTTAAGAGTTAATTCACTCATTCCTTACATAAGAAGCCATGTGTGAAGTAAGTTATGAGCATGATCCTACACTTACATGAACCAAACTTCAATTACACCTATATGTTCTTGGTTAATCTTGAATTTTCATAAGTTATGAGCATGATCCTACAACTTTCTAAGACTGTGGAGAAGAATTCTTACCTAGAATGAATGAATTGTGAAGAATTAAGTTGATCCTCAAAAGTTCCCTTAGGTTCCTCTTCACTTTCTTCTCTTTCTTATTGAACTCTCTTGGGTCTCTCTCTCTCTCTTCTCAAAATGACTCACACTCTCCCTTTCTACGTGTCTAGCTTAAGGGATGAAGAAGACCCATCACTATAATCAACTATTTGGTGAGTAGGACACATGTATAGCTTAATTGTGTTCAAATTATGAGTAATTCTTAATTATACACATTAGGCTTCAATTAATTAGGCTAGGAAATTAATTAAAATCAACTCACTTAAATTAAATTAATCTCATCATTTTATTGCATAAAGCAAACTAAATTTAATTATCCTAATGTTGATTAGGCTTTAATTCCTATTCGATTTCTTCATGCCAACTTGACAAAATTAACGAATCAGACAGATTTAATTCATACATAACCGCATCTGTTCACAATAACAATACGATACTAATCAATGCAAGCATATATCATATGACACATAATCCACAATCAACACATAACCACATAACATATAATTTATATAATTAATTTGCTTAATTAAAGAGGTGGTTATCACACTTATATAGTGAATGACCGGTCGTTTGTCTTTCCCATTAACTGATTGTTTGATAAAACTTGAATAATTAACGTTAAAACGTGTGGTATTAAATAAATTTTTTTAACAAATCTTTATTCAAAATTAATGAAAAAATAGAATAAGCGTTGGAAATACTCCAACTAACTAATGGTTAAAATTAATACAATTTTTAAAATAAATATTTTAAATTGAAATAATTAAAAGATAATATTTTTATTTAGAGAGAGAAACAAAAAGGAGGGAAAATCAATCGAAATAAGGAACATTGGGAATTTTGACGTTTATTGGAGTCTAGTCCCTCCTTTTTTTCCCCTTCTCTCTCTCGCGCTCTCTGCGAAAGCTCCAAACAGTTGAAGGAAACCTAAACCCTAGATCAAATCAACAGGTATTCTTGTTACTCTCTCTCTCACGCACTATACAGCAAATTGGTAAATATGGAAGCTTCATTTCTATTGAACCAGACGTATAATCAATTTCTGTATGAAATATTCATTCTAGTAAAATCATTTGCTTCCAACAACCCAAAAAAAAGAAAAAAAGAAAGAAAGAAAGAAAATTCAAGTATTAGAATTTGTTTATTTATTTTATAAAGTGTTATTTTTACTATCTTATTTGGATGAATAATAGAGAATAAAAAAAGATACATATGTCATTTTATTTTATTTACTTTGTATTTTTTAGGGATAATTCAAGTACTATAATTTGTTTATTTATTTTATGAAGTGTAATTTTGATTTTTCACCACCTTTGGTGAGAAAAATAGAACTTGAGTTCAACACTATGTTTGGATGGGATTCATCAATCTCACACTTCTTTCAAGTATCAAAAATTCAACTCATAAGGAATCATTAAAAATATTTAATTTATAATTAAGTTTCCTACTTTGACGTCATTATTTGAATACAGTTTTACAGTAAAAGCCGCGTTTGATCATATCGTAAAAGAGAGAAATTTCTATTTCTGCTCGATGAAAGTTCTCAATCAGTGAAGCATCAAAGTCTCATACTCAATCATGTAGTGATACATAAAATCATCCCATAATGTAAATTTTCTCATCAAACACACCCTCAATGTTCTCTATGAGCTGTAACGTCACGATCTTTTGGGAAGTACAGACTATAAAGAATCATTAACAGGGCTAAGCATTGTGAGATATATGGCCTCTTGGCTCTTGCAGCTTCAAAAAGCAAGCTGTGACTTTAGCATTTGGAGCGCCACAGATCGTTTGGCGGTCATGCTACTTTTCTTTGATTTCTCTCTAGAAGTTGTGTAGTTCCAAGAACAAAATCATGCTAGAGCATTTTTTAACAAATCTGTGTGAAGAAATTCCTACTCTCATCTTCTGTTATTTTGATACTAAGTGACAATTGTTATGACATGGAGTTAGTAATATGCACATAATGAAAAGGACATTACTCAATATTGGTCCCAATTACTCAAGGGTACAGCCAGGGGCACTTCTAATGGGTGTTTTTTGTATTTTTTTTTTTCCTTCCCAATATTGGATGCAGTCCTATTTTTGCATTAATGTGCAAAACTGCAAATTTAGGCTCGTGAAAATAAGTTAGTGTTAAAGTTTCAGTATTTGTATGGTTCTTACTCATTTAGAAGGGTTTCTTAATGTCATCTTGTGAACTATTTTGACTCTGGTGGGTTTTAAATTTTCTTTCTTATAGTTAATTAGATAAACAAGCAAGAGTCGAATTTGGTTCTCTTGATTAATTTCAGTGTCCATCCAATCAAATATGCTCTTAACGAACATTGTTTTTTCTTTGTCCATAATTATCTCCTGTCAAATTTGAGATGTTTCATGCAAAAAGTTCTTTACTGAGCATTTCTTTCGCAGTTACAGCAATTCTAAAAGATGTCAGGAAAGCATGACATGTTACGTCAGTTCTTGTTATTACTACTCATCCAACCTTGCACATAGTGATTTGGACCCATCTAGGTTCTCTTGCATTTCTTTTCACAATTTTATTTTATTCATAAATGTATTCATTTATTTATAGTTTGTGATCCATTGTTCTAGCACTTACCCTAGAAGAAAGAGCAATCATTTGTTTTTTTCTCATGAAGGTGAGCCTGCTCTAGAAATCCGAAAGAACTTCGACAACAAAAGATGAAGTTCAAGGCGTTTCTCACTGACAGTGGTGTAAGTTTATTGGAGAAGAGGTTCCTTCCAGCCCTTGACAAAATGGGAAGAACCTGCCATCTCTTCCTGACCCGAGAGCATGCAATCTTCCTCCACAACCTCCTAAATGGCGATGGCATCCAATCCATTGCCCAGTTTCGCAAAGAAGCCCTCTTTGATGATTACCGTATATCCAGCCAAAATGATGACCGCATTGCCTTTTCTATTGATCTCTCTCTCCTCCACCGTGCCCTTCGTAGCGTCATCACCATTTATGCTGAGTTTAGTGGCACTCACACTGGCACTGGTGGTGCCTCCACCGCCAACCGCCTCCAAATCAAGCTGGTAAAGAAACTCCCCCCTCATTCACAGCAACCAATGCCATTCCTCACATTCGAAACCAAGGGTTATAAATCTGCAGTCATTCAAGATGTGCCCATCTCTAAACCTTTATCAAGATCTGATGTTCTTGAACTTCAAGCAGCTCTTGATATGGCTCAAGATTTGCCTCAGACTCTAGTTCAAGTCCCAGATATGAATCAGTTACAAAACTTTGTTGATCGGATGAAGAATGTTGGGGATTTGATTGACGTTTCTATTACCAAATATGGTGACCTGCACTTGCAAATTTCAACTACTTTGATCACCCTTGGTGCTGAGTTTCGTAAATTAACGGTTATAGGAGAGCAGGCTCAGGTTCCAGTTGGGGATCGTGATTTGAGTGCTCAAACTCGAACACAAAGGGCAATTCAGAAGGGAGATGCAATGACAGTGCAAGTGAGTGTGAAGCATTTTGCCAAAAGTCTTCAATGTCATCTGGCAAAGCCTGACTGTGCTTTTTATGGAATCGCTCCACAAGGTGCTTGCTTGACTGTAATATTCCAGTTCTTTATACCAGGTACACGTCAAACAGATAAATCAATCAGTCTACATTGTCGGCTTCCTGTACTTGATCCCGGCTCTAGTTGAAGGTCAATTGGTAATCAGATAGAGCCTTTTGAGTAAATTGATCAGTCTGATCCTTCAACAATGTAGTTAACAATTGCCCTCTAGGCAGTCTTGGCTGTTCTCAAAGTGCATTTTAGATTGTCAAGTAAAACATCATCCTTGCATTTTCTTTTCCTTTAGATTTCTCTGTGTAGCTTGTGTTCATTATTTGATGATAAAAACGAAATGGAAATGTTACCTAGCTTGGTTGGCTAAAGTTTCTCTTCCTTTTTCTGTCCTTTCCATTTCTTTTGGAAGTTGTGGTAGTTTATAACATGTTAAAGTTTGTGCAGGTAAGTCAACAAACACAATCCTGATATAACTCCAACACCCTAACATCTAATGCTCTATATGCAAATTGGAAAACATGAAATTACTAATTATTATCTGTCACCAATAATCTTTACAAGAGCATGAACCATTTCTGAAATGGTGGAACCGGGTTTTATCTCTTACAATCACTTCCCTATTATACATTCTTGATACTAACTTTGCTACATGGTGACAATCCACACATATTCTTAGGTTCTTCACAATCCTAATTGTGACCCCAGGTTCTGAACTAATCAGCCCGAAGGCAATAGCTAATTTTTCACTATGCCGATGAAGTGCATTCTCTCTCTCCTCTTCTCCTATGTCAAGGGACATCTCTGAAGTGTCAGGTAAATACCCGGCAAATTTCAAATCCTCTATCATTTCCTCTACCTTCAAGTAGATTTCTTCAGATTGAGGATGTGATTGGTCCCCAGCCATAAATTCATGAACTATACCATTCATCTCTATCAAACTGCAACCCGGTGTCTTCTTAATTCCCCGATCCATCATCATTTTTCTTACTTCACGTGACTTCTCCCCTCTATTGCACGCTGCGTAGATATTGCATAAGAGAACATATACAGCACCATTTTCAGGCTCCAATTGAAGAAGTTGTTTAGCTGCCATTTCAGCCATCTCTACATTTTTATGAACTCTACTAGCGCCGAGAAGAGCTCCCCAGACAATTGAATTTGGTTTCATTGGCATGTTCTCTATAAACTCATGAGCTTCTCTTAGATGCCCAGCTCGACCAAGGAGATCAACCATGCACCCATAATGTGCTACGTTGGGCTCAACCCCGTGTTCCATAGTCATGCTACAGAATAACTTCCTTCCCTCATCAACCATACAAGTGTGAGTACAAGCACAAAGAACACCAATATAGGTTACCTCGTCAGGTGTGATTTGAGCTCTAAGCATATCAGAGAGCATGTCGAGAGCTTCTTTTCCATGGCCATTAATGGCAAGGCCAACAATCATGGCCGTCCACGTGAATTTGTCCTTTCGAGCCATTTTGTCGAATACTCTCACTGCCTTCTCTACATTCCCACATTTGAAGTACATGTCAATCAGAGCATTTGTTACATAAATATCATTCTTGACCTGGTTTTTTTCTATGTAAGCCTTTACCCATTCCCCCAATTCAAGGGCACCCAAATGTGCACAAGCTGTGAGAATGCTCACCATTGTGAACTCATCGGGTTCTACCTTCGCGCTTTGCATCTTGCGAAAAAGCATCAGAACCTCTTTAAATTGGTTCAACCGGAGGTACCCATCAATCATGGCTGTCCAAGAGACAGAATCCCTTTCAGGCATCTGATCAAAATACTTTCGAGCTAGATCAACTTGTCCAGAATAGGCAAACCCTTTCACAATTGCTGTCCAAGATATCACATCTCTCTCTTTCATACTCTGAAATATCCCAAGTGCCATGCCCACTGCTCCACAAACTGCATACATGTCAATTAAAGCGTTTTCCAATATAAAGTTAGTTTCAACCTTTCCACTTACAACATATTGATGAACCTGTCTGCCGGTTTCTAGATTCTTCAATTTTGAGGACGCTGATAGCACCAAAACAAGCGTAACCGAAGTGGGTAAAACTCCTTTCTTCTCCATTGCATCGAAAAGTTTCCTAGATTCATCAAATAGCTTACTTCTGTTGTACCCAGAGATCATAGCATTCCAAGTAACCACATCAATTTTTGAGCTCATATCAAAAATTCCGCGAGCAATATCAATTTCACCACACAAACAATACATATGTATCATAGCATTTTGGACAAACAGGTTAGAATCGAACCCAAACTTCCATACATGAGCATGAATCATTTTCCCAAATTGTAATGCAACGTCACTTGTAAACCCTTTAAGCAAAAAAGGAAACGTGTAGTGATCCGGCTTGACATTCTTTTCCAGCATTTCAACATACATCGAAACTGCACATTTAGGAAATTTTATTCTCGAATATCCTCTGATCATTGTATTCCAAATGAAAAGGTTTGGTTGTGGAATTGTGTCGAACACGTAGCGGGCGTAGTTCATACAGCCCAACTCGTGTTTGCAACAGAAAGCAATGATCTTAGAATGCACAAAGGGGTCAGAGGCTAGGCCTTTTTGGATTGCTTGTGAGTGAATTTGCTTGAGTTGGTCCATTGATTTACAGCTTTCAAAGGAAGAGAGTGGCAAGTTGGTTTGTGGAGAGGAGTGAAGGTGGGTCAGTTGAGGGAGGTGGGTTGTAGATATAGAAGGCACCATGGTGACCATTTTCTTCTTGATCAAGGATGAGTGAAGGGAAAGGGTCTTGGAAGGAATTGAGAGTGGCATAAACTTGAATTCAAAATTTTGCTCAACATTTGAAATTTTGAAAGTTAATTCTTATGAAGCATCAACAGAGTGAGTGATGTTGTGCCCCTAACTTTTTGGTGAAGTAATTGAGCTTTGAGGTCATGCTAAAACTATACTCTTTCACTAGAAAATAGTGTGTACTTCAAATTAAATTCCAAAAGTTAGGGGCTTTGTTTGGTAGTGACTTTAAATGAGTTTTTTTTTTTAATTTGTTATAAAATTAAGAAAATGCAAAGCAGATAAAATAATAACTGTAAAGTAGAGAAAATAATAAAATGGATACAAGGTATAGAAAAAATTAAGTTATTCTAGAACTTATACTTGGTTCTTTAGGAACCTTTCAGTATAGATCATGATGATTTACTTGTTAAAAAATAATCAGTATGTTTGGTTTGAGTTTTTTGAATTAAGTTTTTTAAAAATTGAATTTTTTAGTTTTCGTGTTTTTTTGTTTTTAGTAAATATTTTTAAACATTTTAAACATTTTTTTTACTTTTTTAGATGCACCTTACTTAGATCTATCTAAAAAGTAAAAAAAATGTGAAAAAATATTTTTAAAAATTAATAAATACATAAAAATATAAAAAATGTATTGAATTCTTGTATTTTTGGTATTTAGTGAATTTTTAAAAGGTTTTTTTCAAATTTATTTTCCTTTTTAGGTATATTTATGTTAGGTATGTCTAAAAATTAAAAAAATTGCTCTAAATATTAAAAAAATTCAGTAAAAACAAAAAAATAGGGAAAATAAGAAAATAGAATTTTTTGAAAAGTATTTTTGAAAAGTGGTAACCAAGCATATGTTTTAGTGATTTTAATACGAAATTAAAATGAGACTCAAGTGCCAATTAAGGTAAGTTCAACGGAACTGGGTAGTGAGGTTACACCACAAAAGGAATGAGCAAAAACAAATAAAAAATTAATAACAAATTGTCTCATAAAGTGAGCATTATAAAAGAGGTTTTGGGAAAGTGAAAAGTCATCTATCTCACATTGATGAGATATGAAAACATTAATGAATATTTAAAACTCAAGTTTTCAAAAGAGTTTGGCCTCTTTGGATATCCAAATTTTTCGAAGAAAGGGACTTGTGAATAAGTGGTGGATAGACTTGGGCAGGACCATGTACTAAGTTTGTTATGAAAAAATTGCCATGCACACAAGTCATCGGCGTACAACCCATATCCAGTCTTGTACCAAGAGTTGGTGGTTTTTTGTGGTTTTTTTTAAATTGTTGTATCTTGATCTCTATTCTGTTTTAACACACCAAATCTGTTTTAAGAACATTGTGTGAAACATGGGCCTAGATTTTTGGGTTCCTTTCCCAGCTTCTGTTTTCTGGAAAATCCAGTTCTATTTTTCCTATTTGGTTTTTGTATTTTCTTCTAGTTTCTATTTCTACTTTATTATTTCTAGGGTAAACTACCAATAGGTCCTAATAATTGGATTTAATTCCTATCAATATTGGTAAAATTGTCGTTAAAAATAAATTGTGTAACAATTTTTTATATATATCGCTAAAAATTAACTAACAATTGGTGACTTTTTTTGTATTGATTTTTATAAATTGTCACTAAAACTTACAATTAGTGACTTTTTGTGACAAATTTTTCTCATAAGACCTATTTGACAATAAGTCTACTTATTAGAACCTACACGTAAGTATTCCTTATTTCTATCCAATAAATTTAATCTATTAATTAATTAATTAATTTAAAGAATTTATACAACACTAATTGTGGTATTTCATTCAATGATTTAACTATACATTTCCGTACAGTTCTCACGATTCCTCTATTTCTGTTTTGATCTCTACTCTCTTTCTCCTCCTTTCTTTTCTTCTTTCTTTCTGGTTTACACCTTTCTTCAGACGAGATTAACATCCAAATTTATAGATTAATTCAAAAGGTGTAAATAGTAGATTATACTATTTCAGTTACATAGCAGTAAAAGATAAATTACATTGCTAATCTTTGCATTTTACTCGTGTCATTTTAGTTATTGTCATTTCAATTAGTTCAATTTTGATCCTTAATTTTTGAATAAAAATTGTCATTTAGTTGAAGTTAACTCATTCAGTTAAACAGGTTTACAATTTTTGGTATAATAGTATGACATATGCTGCTTATGCATACATTTTTCATCAAAACATACTAAAAATTATAATTAATTAGACCAAATTGGGATAAAATCAAAATCGAATCAATTAAAATTACATAGACCAAAATGATCCAAGAACTAAAATATAAGAATTACCAATATAATTTACCCAATAATAACACTATTTATTACTGTTAGCCTATTTTTCTAAAGGCTACTAAGTTTGGCATCTTCAAAATAAGCCAAAAAGTTAAAAAGTCAATATCTTATTTAAGTCACATCACCTCTCTACTACATCACTTCAAACTCAACCCATATTTTATAAAAAATCAAAAAATACATTTATTTAGAACATCTCAAACAAATGTGGTCATTCATCTTTGCATAAATGTTTGGCAACATAATTATCTTTGTTAATCTTATTCCATTGCTTTCATGATCATTGGAATGAATGAAGTAGAATAGAATAGAATGATCCTCTTTCAACCAATGTCTATTCCCCCATGACTTACCCAAAAAAATAATAATAAATGTATTACAAATAAAACCTTCATTCATCATTATAAAAAAAATAATAAAACTAAAAAATAATTATTTCATTCCATTCTATTTCACTACAGCGACCAAACAATGATAACTATTATATAACTTCAAAACAAGACTTTAATCAGATGATTCTTGAAACAGATTCACAAGCCTCCGCTAACTCCTCTAGTCACAACTACAATTTGATTCAACAAATCTCTCTTCAACAAAACTTAACTTGTGACCTCAGCCATATCCAGATCATGTTTTCTATTGTGACTGACTCTACCTCGTAGAAACAGTAATATACATATATATATTTTTTTAAATACATTCAAAGCCGTAGCATAGCTGTAGGGGAGGGGACACTTGCTTGTGGCATGAATTTAACTATCAGCTCCTGATGAGGTGTAAAGATTATGACCAAGTTACTAGAAGAATCAAAACCAAAACCATTTTTGTGGTATATCTTAGTTACATCATCTACATGAAAGACGCTAAAAATGCTTTTACTTTAAGATTCACATTCAACTATTATTACACCAGCAAAACCCAAAACTTGAAAAGTTCAATTACAAGGTATATATAGAGAGGCCAATATCACCACAACTCAAACAAGAAGAGTAACAAACAAAAAATACAATGAAGAGAAAGAAGCCGCTTTACATCGTGAAAACTAATGCAGGTTTGAATGAAGGGCGCATTGCTGCCAATAGCTTACACTGGTCTCATTTGACTCGGAATTCTGCTGCAATCAGAGCCTTCAAAAGAACTTGGCTTTGATCACCCAAGGTCCCACAGTAACTGTTCACCTATCTCACCATTGCTTGCCATGTCACTACTTATCAGATTTCTCACAGCTTGTGGCAAGTCACATCAGAAAAATTGATGTGACTTGCCAGTAAATCTCAACCACACAATGTAGCACTTTAGAAAACTTTAAGGAAATTTCACTCTAGAGGATCCTTGGTCCGGCGTACAACCCATATCCAGTCTTGTACCAAGAGTTGGTGGTTTTTTGTGGTTTTTTTTAAATTTTTGTATCTTGATCTCTATTCTGTTTTAACACACCAAATCTGTTTTAAGAACATTGTGTGAAACATGGGCCTAGATTTTTGGGTTCCTTTCCCAGCTTCTGTTTTCTGGAAAATCCAGTTCTATTTTCCCTATCAACAATGATTCATCCCCCCTTTTCCTCCCACCCCCTTTGACCTCCTCTCTCTCTCATTGGTTACATTTTCTTTTTCTTTTTCTTTTTTTTCTTGCTCCTCCAATCACCACCCGCCACGTGGCAAAGGGGGGTGAGGGGGTGACCCCCAAAACTTCTGTTTTCTGGAAAATCCAGTTCTATTTTTCCTATTTGGTTTTTGTATTTTCTTCTAGTTTCTATTTCTACTTTATTATTTCTAGGGTAAACTACCAATAGGTCCTAATAATTAGACTTAATTCCTATCAATATTGGTAAAATTGTCGCTAAAAATAAATTGTATAACAATTTTTTATATATATCTCCAAAAATTGACAATTAGTGACTTTTTTTGTATTGATTTTTATAAATTGTCACTAAAACTTACAATTAGTGACTTTTTGTGACAAATTTTTCCCATAAGACCTATTAGACAATAAGTCTACTTATTAGGACTTACACGTAAGTATCCCTTATTTCTATCCAATAAATTTAATCTACTAATTAATTAATTAATTTAAAAAATTTATACAACACTAATTATGGTATTTCATTCAATGATTTAACTATACATTTCCGTACAGTTCTCACCATTCCTCTATTTCTGTTTTGATCTCTACTCTCTTTCTGCTTCTTTCTTTTCTTCTTTCTTTCTGGTTTACACCTTTCTTCAGACGAGATTAACATCCAAATTTATAGATTAATTCAAAAGGTGTAAATAGTAGATTATACTATTTCAGTTACATAGCAGTAAAAGATAAATTACATTGCTAATCTTTGCATTTTACTCGTGTCATTTTAGTTATTGTCATTTCAATTAGTTCAATTTTGATCCTTAATTTTTGAATAAAAATTGTCATTTAGTTGAAGTTAACTCATTCAGTTAAACAGGTTTACAATTTTTGGTATAATAGTATGACATATGCTGCTTATGCATACATTTTTCATCAAAACATACTAAAAATTATAATTAATTAGACCAAATTGGGATAAAATCAAAATCGAATCAATTAAAATTACATAGACCAAAATGATCCAAGAACTAAACTATAAGAATTACCAATATAATTTACCCAATAATAACACTATTTATTCTTGTTGGCCTATTTTTCTAAAGGATACTAAGGCCAAGTTTAGCATCTTCCAAAAAATTCAAAAAGTCAAAAAGTCACTATCCTATTTAAGTCATATCATCTTATTTAAGTCACATCACCTCTCTAACACATCACTTCAAACCCAACCCAAATCCAACCCATATTTCATAAAAAGTCAAAAAGTACACTTATTTAGTCTTCTCAAACTTGGAATAAGCCAAAAAGTTAAAAAGTCACTATCCTATTTAAGTCACATCATCTTATTTAAGTCACATCACCTCTCTACTACATCATTTCAAACTCAACCCATATTTTATAAAAAATCAAAAAATACACTTATTTAGAACACCTCACACAAATGTAATCATTCATCTTTGCATAAATGTTTGGCAACATAATTATCTTTGTTAATCTTATTTCATTGCTTTCATGATCATTGGAATGAATGAAGTAGAATAGAATAGAATCATCCTCTTTCAACCAATGTCTATTCCCCCATGACTTACCCAAAAAAATAATAAAAAATGTATTACAAATAAAACCTTCATTCATCATTATAAAAAAAATAATAAAACTAAAAAATAATTATTTCATTCCATTCTATTTCACTACAGCGACCAAACAATGATAACTATTATATAACTTCAAAACAAGACTTTAATCAGATGATTCTTGAAACAGATTCACAAGCCTCCGCTAACTCCTCTAGTCACAACTACAATTTGATTCAACAAATCTCTCTTCAACAAAACTTAACTTGTGACCTCAGCCATATCCAGATCATGTTTTCTATTGTGACTGACTCTACCTCGTAGAAACAGTAATATACATATATATATTTTTTTAAATACATTCAAAGCCGTAGCATAGCTGTAGGGGAGGGGACACTTGCTTGTGGCATGAATTTAACTATCAGCTCCTGATGAGGTGTAAAGATTATGACCAAGTTACTAGAAGAATCAAAACCAAAACCATTTTTGTGGTATATCTTAGTTACATCATCTACATGAAAGACGCTAAAAATGCTTTTACTTTAAGATTCACATTCAACTATTATTACACCAGCAAAACCCAAAACTTGAAAAGTTCAATTACAAGGTATATATAGAGAGGCCAATATCACCACAACTCAAACAAGAAGAGTAACAAACAAAAAATACAATGAAGAGAAAGAAGCCGCTTTACATCGTGAAAACTAATGCAGGTTTGAATGAAGGGCGCATTGCTGCCAATAGCTTACACTGGTCTCATTTGACTCGGAATTCTGCTGCAATCAGAGCCTTCAAAAGAACTTGGCTTTGATCACCCAAGGTCCCACAGTAACTGTTCACCTATCTCACCATTGCTTGCCATGTCACTACTTATCAGATTTCTCACAGCTTGCGTACTTCATTCACATTGCACCACGAAAATATTAGCCCAAGTTAATTGCATACAAATCACTTTATGTATATTCACTCTCTTAGAACAGGTCTCAATGTATCAAAATTAACTCTTCAATAGCATAATGATAATTTCATATAAGGAATATATAAGGTACTGGGGCAGCATGGGCATCATCCAAGGGTGGACTGTCATTTCTGATCATTGAACATGAGATCATTGATTAGGTTGATGCCAATATCAGATATGGGCTCGATTGGCTGCTCATCACCTTCCATTGAAGGCTCAAAGATCAAAGGTTCTCTACTGTACTCATCTGCAGAATAAAGCATCACCAACTTTTATCATTGAGTAACTTGAGTATTTAAAACACAGGTTCAAAATCTAATGCAGTTAATATGTTTTGCCGCAGTGAAGTAAAAGTTCACTAGTTTTAGATTGATCTCACTAAAAGTTAGGAACAACTATAATTGAAAAGCGTAACTCACAATTCTACTTAAAACTCAGTTATTATGGAAAGAGAAACTAGAGCCTTATAACCAGTTCAGATGGGGCAATTCCAGGCGATATGGGACACATTCCAACACACCCTCCTGAACCACAACATACAGTAGCCAAACAAACAGCACACCAGTCACAGGACCAACCAAGCTCGGATACTAAATTGAGAAGCCCAGCTCGCACTTCTCCTTAAAACACAAGCATTAAGGAGAGAGAAATTTGAGCCTTATAACCAGTATAAATAGGGCAATTCCAGGCGATGTGGGACAAATTCCAACATCCCAAAGTTTTAAGAAAAACTAAAGTACACAAACAGGAAGGCAGGTTATGGCATATACCAAAGATTGTGTTCAAGGAAGTTGGAGGAGGGGTCACCATGAAGTTGAGGCCAATGTAGAACCCAATGGCTAATACTATCGTCACCATTGCGTAAGTTGGCACTGCCAAAGCCCAATGCCTGAAAAGGTAATACCAAGCTTAACATCTAAGATATAGAATCCCAAAATAAATCCAAAGGAGACGGTGTTAACAGTTAATGCTACAAAAAATTATTATCATTATTATTGGTTTGCTTCACTGAAGTTGCCCAATAAGGAGCAAGCCATGAAGCACCTAATCAGAGTCCATGCCATAACTGAAGGCCAAACTTTACAACCATGAAATCACTAGAACAAATTTTCAGAAATTTTGGCTTGATCTGAAACCTATGTGTAGCACAGAGGATTTTGACATTGAAGAAGCCCAAGGGCTAATCTTACTCACCTGCTAGGATAATAATAGATCCCAATGAAGTGTAACCAAGGCTCAGGAAGATATGCCCATATCAAGAAAATAACTGCCAGCAAGAAAAAAAATTGAATAAATAAATAAAAGAGAAGTATAATCAAGAAAATAACTACCCACAAAAAAAATGAATAAATAAATAAAAGGGAAGTATAACATGTTTTCAAAAAGCACCAAATAATGTCATTTGATCCCAAAAGGGATGCATTGAGCGGGGGGAAAAAACTTTATCAGAGAGATTAACATTATGTATTTGATTTTTTCATTTTTACTAATGATCATAACCAATTGCACACCATGTGAACCTTTAGAGAAGTGGATCAACTCATAAATAGATTTTTTATTTTTTATTTTTCTTGTAATAAAAAAGGTAATGCATCAAATACATTAAAATGGAGATAATTTAAAATTTATAGTAATCGTCAAAATTACAAACAGTTTCCAAGCCTGAGAAATACAAGTCAGTTTAAAAGGAATCATTATATACATTGTCATTTTTTTCAAATGCATAACACAATTCTAGCTGATCAAATTATCTACATAGATGTTGTTCTTAGATATTCTATGTCATTCAAAAGTGTTCAAGCACCCTTAAAATTTCAGGTATGCAGGACTGCTCCATGAAATATCAACGGTAAAATTGGACATACGCATGAATTCTATAGAAACATCATAAAATATCTAAGCTTTTTCGCCAGCTGGATTTCAATCTAAATGTGCTTAACAAGAATATTCCTCACCACCCCCAAAACAATCATATCCATATAGGTGCAGGCAGAGTCTATAATTTATATATGTGTGTGTGTGTGTGTGTGCACATTTACACAAAAGAAGTACCGGAACTCAATTCATCGGCAATCTATGATGATTCGTGAAAAAATTATACCAGTAGCAACAACAGTTGAGATGGCGCCAACAAAGCCATACACTTCAGAAGGGTTTGGACCATGATCTCCAGACACACCAAACCCAGAAGCTTTGTTGTCATCAGGCTCTGGAAAGGACAGAGTTCCCCTGCTTTTCCTTGAGAGACTGAGGACCCTTCTTGGACTATTGACAGAACGGGGATCTTCCATTGCTCCCTCTTTCAGAAGCATTCCATGCTTCCACCACACTCAAAGGTCCATCATTAGTCCCATAACCCAAAATCCCAATGGCTGCACAGGTGCAACTATAAATTATAGCAAGTCTCCTCAGAAATGTTGAAGTACACAGTATCAAGAAATGACATTTTTACTTGTGGGTAAAAGGCTAGCACACAAATACTGTGTTGCTTTCAGCTTTATTTGCATAAAAGGGTGGCTCAATCTAAGACAATAACAGTTTAAAAAATGAAATAATCCCAATGCAATTCAATTTTACAACAAACTGTTCTCCAAATCTCCAACCATAACTATACTCCTTATACTAACACTCCAATAAAAACTTATAAGTCCCAAGTTTAACTCTTCCACAGCACAAGCATGCTCTTGGAAGAGGAAGACTAAATTGGGTGGAAAAAGAAGAAAGGAAAAAAAAAAACCATTAAGAGCAAAAAGCCCAACACTAGGTGGAGTGCAATGCTGGCCAAAACTCTCTGGTGATCAACATATCTACAAAAATGGAAATTTCTTTTTCTTGCAGAGTTCAGTTTGTGTAAAGTCCAGCAAGTGATATGAAAACCCTAATAAATTTTTATGAATCCATGTAGAGAAATCCCATATTAAGCTAGAATTCTCAGAGAAACAAATGAAAGAATTATCTTATCTAAAACAAACCCAGGTTAAATAACAGTGTTTTTTAATAGAAAACTCTCTTCCAGATTACCAACACATTCAACACTCTGCAATAAACAACAAAAACAGTGTCTAGAATATATGAGGTTTCTTCAATATTTGCCTAAAAGATTCATCTACTAAAATTCCTAACCTTAGATGAATTTATTACATATCAAAGAAAACCCTGAACAAAAAAACACAAGAAAATCAATATTTACAATACAACATTTAAAATCTTACATTAACACAAAACACATGTAAAGAAATAGTACAATATGCATGTATAATTATGGATTTATCTAAGCTAAAAACTCTTACTTTGAAACGATGATCTCCGAATCAAAGATCAATTTTACGATTAGGCTGACTCTGAAACTCCAATTTAGAGTTAGGGTTTTTTACATTTTACATTTTTGGTTTTGAGAGGGATTGGAATTTGGAGGAGGCAGATGAAGACAATATGGACTTGATCTTGGAAAACGAAACCCAATGGATCTAGGGCTCGTGATGGATATGAGCTTTAGCCCTTTTTGGTTTTGGATTACAATTAATTGGACTTGAGATTATATTTGAAATATAAATTTCGAATAATGATTTGAAAATTTTAAAAAAATGCAAAGAAACTGACCGAAATATAAATTTAATTTTTTGTTTTCATTTTTTGTCTTTTTTTTTATATTTATTAATCAAATATAGTCTTAAAAGACTCAGGTTGTAATTCAAGTGGTCATGAAGATTGCACTTGTGTTTGGATTGAGAGTTGAGAAAATTAAAAAAAAAATTATTAGAGTTTTTCACCTAGATGAGAAAAAAAGAAAGAAAGAAGGGGATGAAATAATTGTGTTTCTCTATTTCTTGTTTGGATAGATTATGATTAAAAGAGTAATTTAATTTATCACCAAATCTCACCGCTTTTGGTGAGAAACAAAACTTAAGTTTGGTGTTTTTTCACCATTTCAATTCATTTCTCACAATTACTCACCTCCTTAATCATCCAAACAAGTTATAAGAAATCTCATCATCTTCATTTCTTTTATTTTTCTCACCAAACTCTTCAATCCAAACGGAGGTATTAGAATAAGGTTTTAGATTTGAGCATATAGAGAGAAATTGACTTGTGTTGTAATTTACTGACATACTAACGCTATCTTTGTTAAAATAATAATAAATAAAAATCTAATCTTAAAAATAAAAAGGGGATAATTGCATATAAATGAAAGATTAAAATTTTAATTACGAAATATGGGAAATCAAAATTCATAATATTACATATGAAAATATCGAAAATAATAAAACATGAGTAAAATGTAAAATGACAAATATAACATTCTCTCTATTCTCTCCTCTCTTTCCTTTCTTAATTTGAATTTTTTATTTGATTTTGTTCTTGTGATATTGTGTGTCAGACTTTATCAAGATTTTTTTTTTTTAATAATGGAAATTAGACTTTCTTAAGTTGAATGTCTTGTTTGATACCGTTGTCGTAACATTTATAATTTTTTTATTTGTTGACAAAAAAAAATTTAAAAATAAACATTCCTTAACAGTCCCCTAATAGTTTTTTTGGGTGAATATCTCCTAATAGTTAAGATGCACATGACATGGAAAATGAGTGAGATTTAAATGGAAAGAAAATGACCTGAAAAATGATTAAAAGAGGGGGAAAAAACAAAATAAGGGTAAGTTACACCCATCTCTCTTGAAGTTTAAAAAAAATTACAATTAGTTTCGCAGTTTCAATATAATTGCACTAGCTTCCTATGAGGTTGCAAGTCATATTACAGTTAGGTCATTTTTTATCAGTAATTCGTTAGTTGTTTAAATAAAAAAATAATTTCGTCATATATTTTTTACCAAAATATATAATTTATCTTTATTTATTTTCATATTTACTTATCATTTGCATTAAGTTTAGTCACCTTAACTAACTTAAAAAGGAGATAAGTATAATTATATCAAAAGTGTAAAATTATTTTAATTATCTCCAAACCCAGAAGGAGATGAGTGTAATTTACCCACAAAAAGAAATTATTGATAAAGCAGACAAAGTTGGTTGCTGACAAGAAAGAGCAAACATATTTGAGTCTTGGGGTGAAAATAGTAGTTAGAGAATAAGTAGTTCTAAAATTCATCAGAAAGAAGGGATGAGTAGCGGATATATTGATCCATTAAAATTGATCGAACCAAATGATCCGTCGCATTTTGGGCGGATGCGTGATGACGATCGGACGGTTGCGGATTGATTTTGTTCAATCCGCCAATCTGGCGGACAGATGGCAGATTTGAGATTCCTTTGGCCACAACCGAACCGTTAAACCGCGAACACCCCAATTTATAAGACTTTGTGTTTTCAATTTGTTTAAATATTCTGTTTGTGTTTTCAATTAAAAAAGAGTTTAAATATTTTGTTGAAAAAAAAAATTCAACTTGAATATCTTTTTTGAATTAAAAAAAATAAACGTATTATTTATCTATATTTTTTGGTTTTTAAATCTATCTCTAAAAATAATAAATAGAAAATATTATATATGCTGGTTGGTTTTTGTTTTAAAAAACAGATATAGATGTAACAATACAGAGACATACAATCTCTACTACTGTTCTTCATAGTTTTGGTGGTTTGAATTGTTTTTATATTTTAAGAACCACATATTGTAATACTTTATGTGGATGAGACATGCTGTGATTATAGTATGTGGATGAGGCATGCAGTGATTGTAATAATTTTTTTAAGTCATTAACTGTAATACTTTCTTCTCTTTTTTTTTGAGGAAGTGCACAAGTTGAATTATGTTGAAAATTTATAAAATTTTAAACCGCCAAACCGATTCGCATCCATCCGCCAATCTGCTCAATCCACATCCGTCGGATTGACGGACAGATGCGAATTGATTTTCTCCAATCCACCAATCTAACGGAGGGATGACAGATTAGACGTTCCGTGACCGCAACCGACTCGCGCCCACCTTTAGAAAGAAGTGTGGGCTAACCAGCGTTGTTAACCTAACAGCGGTATGGGCTAACCAGCGTTGTTAACCTAACAGCGGTAGTTTAAACCAATTAATTTCCATGGTTCTTTTGGGGGCTGTTTGGAAGTCCAAGTCAAAATGTTACTCAAAGGGGACAAGCATTGCCTTAGCTTCAAATATTTTTGCCTTTAAACTGCTTCATGTGAAAGTTACATGATAATTTCAGTTGGATAATTTAACACCAAAGATCTTGCTTGAGAAGTGGAGTTTCTACCAAAAAGTTAAAAAATTATTATAAGTTGTTAAATTATTTTTTCTATTTTTTTTACACCTTTTTTTGTTAAAAGCTACTAAAAAAGTTAATTCCCAAACGAGCCCTAAAGTTATATCAAAAAAAATTTACTTTTCCAATTTGTCCTCTAGACGAATCTAAAAAATAATTTATTTTAAAAAATTCTATAAAAAATTTAAGAAGTCAAAATAAGTCCAAAAAAATTTACTATTCTTTTGCTTATTTTTGCCTTTCCTAAACATCTTTTGAATTTTTAAAAAAAATATTTTAATTTTTCAATTCATCTCATCCAACTGAATCTGGAAGTTTAAATTTTTTTTTAATTTTATTAAAAAAATCACTAAAAAATAAACTAAGTCCAAAAAAAATTCACCAAATAAATAAACAAACAGAAAACACCCATTAATAAATAATGAATGATTATATATTGTAATTTAACCGAAAGTATAAGAAATTAATTATTATAATCGAATAATGTGAAATCAAACTAAAATTTAATATAAAGTACAAATATGTAAACTATAATTTAGCCTAAAATCTAATATTTTATGAATTGTTCTAAAATCATGTATAAACAACATTAACAAAATAAATAATTAAAATTAACGCAATAGATAATTAAAATGGTTCACAGTGCACCAACGAGACTTTTTTGTTCAATTAAGGGCCATACCATATCCTAAAATCCACTACTTTTATAATCTAGTGTGTTGTGGGGCCATAACTAGACATTATAATATTTGTTTGTGATGTGTTTGTTTTTCACCAAGTATAGTGTTTTAAAAATAATCTATATTATTATTAAATGTTGATGTATAATGAAATTTTCGCTTTCTTCATGTTACGTGACAATATTTTTTATTTCTTACAAAAATGTTACACAAAAGGTGAGCAAGGCTTCAACCCGTTATCATGGATTTAAAATAGAAAAACTCATACTACTTAAACTAAATACACATTATAATATTAGTTTCAATATTATTTTTTTTATTCTTACTTATTTAAATTGTATAGGCTTCACATGTACCATCCACTAGTGATAATAATGCTATATATAATTTTGTTTTTTACCTTTTTTTTATTCCTAGATACAAAATAATTAAATTTACATTTATAAATCCATATGAGACATATTGATTTATGTCTTGAAATAAGAAAATGATAGAAGAAATAAAATTATATGTAACATTAAAAATAAAAAGATAGATTACAAATACAATCTGAGATTATTAAAAATATAAATTTTTTCTCACGTTTGAAAAATTATATCATGCCCGTTGACATTTCCAATCACATAGCAAATGGTCCATTACATTAATCAACTATTAAATCAAACTAATAAAGTGTATAATGTAAACAACATATTTTTTTTCCCAAAAATATCTATATTACTTTTATGAACTTAAAAATTATATCTATTTTTCTTTTTTCATATCTCGCATTCATTATTTCTCATATTCTCTCAATTAGTAACACCACTTTGCCAAATCATTGCATCACTCTCTCACACTGTCGATCAACAACACTGTCATTATTGGTTACAGGCATTTGGTATATTGCCGAAGAAGGTTAGAAAATATTATAATAGTGCAGAAAGAGGAACTTGTTTGTGAGTAGATGAAAATGAGAGCAGTGTGATAGTTTTATTTTGTATTAAAGGTTTTTTGGTAATTTTATTATTTTATGTTTGGTTAGTTACAATAAATTTTTTTTGACAATAGAGTATTTTTAATTTTCCCAAAAATATCTATATTACTTTTATGAACTTAAAAATTATATCTATTTTTCTTTTTTCATATATCGCATTCATTATTTCTCATATTCTCTCAATTAGTAACACCACTTTGCCAAATCATTGCATCACTCTCTCACACTCTCGATCAACAACACTGTCATTATTGGTTACAGGCATTTGGTATATTGCCGAAGAAGGTTAGAAAATATTATAATAGTGCAGAAAGAGGAACTTGTTTGTGAGTAGATGAAAATGAGAGCAGTGTGATAGTTTTATTTTGTATTAAAGGTTTTTTGGTAATTTTATTATTTTATGTTTGGTTAGTTACAATAAATTTTTTTTGACAATAGAGTATTTTTAATTTTCAGAATGCATAAGGAGAATGAAAAATGGTTTAGAGCACTAAAAGAGTATTAATTTGTCATTTTCCTCTTTATGTTTTGTTTTTTTCCTTTCTTTTTTATTTGGTGCATGCCAGCTCAGCTCAGCTCAGTAGAACTGTTTTTAGAGCAACTCTAGTAGTGGTCTGTGTCATATCTGTAAGGAGAATTTGTATGTTTGACAAATTTTAAGATATATATATATATATATTTATTTATAATTTATCATAAAAATTAAAAAAAATAAAATAAAAAAACATTGGGCAAATTACACTTACACCTCATGAGGTTTGGGTTTAATACATATTATTTTTTGACATTTGGGACATTACACTAACTCCCCTTCCATTGTAATTATTTCGATAAAATAAAGACATTAAACGCATACACTCTCTCTTTCCTTATTTTGCTTTATTTTTTCTGTTTTTTTTTTTTCCTTTCTTTTGCTTTACTTTTTTTTTTCTAATGTAATTTCTTATGTTTTCTATTAGAAGTTGTTATCTTTTATATAAGTAAGGACTTGTGAAATGAGACTATAAATTATAAAGATTAAAATATAATTTTTAAAATATTAAGAGATAGAATGTAATTAGATCAAATTTTAGAGGGTGTCAGTGTAATTTATCCAAAACATTTAAACTTTTCATTGTACTAGCTGTCGTGATCTTCTGTTTGGTAAGAGTGTATACACTGCAACTTGATTGAGACCTTGTAATTTTTATGCTGTTTTACACTCTCTCTCTCTCTCTTACACATAGAAAACCACTCAAACAAATAAACTGCAACTTGATTGAGACCTTGTAATTTTCATGCTCTCTCTCTCTCTCTCTCTCTCTCTCTCTCACGCACACATAGAAAACCACTCAAACAAAATCTCTCTCTCTCTCTCACATAGAAAACCACTCAAACAAACAATAAGGCATGGTAAAAAATGTCTGAATTGTATGGTACAGAAACATGCACACAGAGAAACAGACAGCAGATGAGATATCAGAATCAGCGTTTCTCTGCCCCCTTCACTTCACTGACTCCCAAACAAATTTTATTTTTTTTTCCAGTGATGGTACAATAAAATTATATTTAGGGCAAATTACATATACACCCCTCGAGGTTTGGCTAAATTACAAATACCCCTGAGGTTTGAGAAATTACGAATTCCCCCCTGAATGCTATATTTGCATAAGAAATTAGGGGGTAATTTGTTATGAAATATAAACCTCAGGGGGCAAATTGTTATGAAAATACAAACCTCAGGGGGCGGGATGTAATTTCCGAAACCTCAGGGGGGTATCTGTAATTTACCTCATAAAAGTTTGGAATTCTTCATTACATCAAGGTTTTGCGCTCTGTTTAGAGCATAAATTTGGATATAAATTTCTAAAAAAAAAGAAAAAAATATGTAAAAGATAAATAAAATATAATTATATTTAATTCACATTTCACTTACAATTGTTATTTATTTTTAAAATTAATATCTACTTAAATTCATGATACATTCTAAAACTTTTTGTAATATACAACAAAAATTGTGAACCAACAAATCTAGATCTAGCCAATAGTAATTCATTTACAACTCGTCACACCTTTTACATATGTCTATATTTATTTATTATTTTTTTAAAAAAAATTATTGATATAAATTATTAGTACAATGAGTATCTATAGGTTAAAAGTTGACTTTTAATTTTTTTTTTTAAATGTATAAAAAAAATTAGAGAGGTGGTATGATATAAAAAAATCAAAAAATTGACTTTTAACCGTGTTGCCAAAATAAGCCATTATCTGTTAATTAATTTTAAATTATATTGATTTGTCCCTTTTTTAGGTTTAATTTTTCTTAAATTGTAATTCTCCCCCTTTAATTTTTAAATTTTAATGATTTCTGCTGGACAGCAGGCTGTTCTGAGGTCTAATGGGAGCGTGTCCCAAGTCTTTTTTGATAATCCGAACCGTTCATATTGTAAGATTCGTCGAATAAATCATTCATACAAAAAATAAAGTAAATTGGACATTTATTGCTTCATAATAAGAGCACATTTATTTTTTAAAAAATAAATGGTTAACATAATTTTAATAAATTTTTAAAACAATTAGGACTTGATTATAGGGTTACAAATGTCCAATTAATTTGATTTTTTTATGTGAATAATACACTCAATAAATTTTATAATATGAGCGATTCAAATTATCAAAATATAATAAAAAAATACCTCTACGGAACCTGGATATGTTGCCCTTTTATAAGTATTCGTGCTTCCTAGGTCTTGACTGGCCTGAGTGGGTCTTTATTTGATCTCATCAACATACTTGGCACCCCTAACAACCAAAGTCCATTTTTAATCTACTATATTGACCCATCAGAGTAATAAAAATATTTACAATGAGTTTATTTGCAAGTAATTAACTGGATTGAAAGAGAACTAACTAGCTAACTGATCTGTGATTGTAAGTGTAAAGGGTAAGAGCACCAGCAATGGACAAGTTCGTCCACTCATTATTGTCACATGGTAAAATTCAAGCCAGTCATTTTCACTTTTGTCTTCCCAATGAAACCACAAGGAGGCGTTAAAGTGTACATTAACATTGGGGCAATTTAAAAATAAAGATAAAAGTTACGTTTTGTAATTTGGATAAAAAGATAGAAGTTAATTTTTTTTGGCATCAAAATGATTTAGGATGGTAACTAAAAGTATTTGTGGGGACATAATTTTTAAGTGACAACACGTGGTTGAGGTGGCACCGAAGTGTCAGTTGAGGTGCCACGTGTCTTGGACATGACGCCGAGGTGATTTCGGCTAGGCCGAGATTATCTACGAGAATACCGAAATCTGGGATAAACGGATAAGGGACAAAAGTCCTAAAATGAGAGAAGACTTCAGTTTGGGTAAAGATAAGATTCTTAGAGAGTTTATCCCAATCCTACTGGGAGTCCAAGATTAGCAGTAATCCTAAGCCCACTAGAGTTAGGCTTCTATTGGGACTAGGATTGTGTTGGCTATAACAGGGAGGCGCCCCCATGGGTTTAAGGTACGCAATTTATAGTAAGTTAAGTATTTTTGCTATCTTTGAGAGATAACTGACTTGATCGTCGGAGTGCCCCCCAGGTGGATGAACCACTGCCGGGATCTCTTCTTTATGTTGCAGGTCATTCGGGCTTAATCTATTCTGTCAGTGCTCTCCAGCTAAGTACTAATTTGGCAGTGTGGTCAGAAATTGACACACACAATTTGGCGCCGTCTGTGGGAAAGAAAGAAGAATAAATGGCCAACGACGAACATAAAGAAAAGGTTGGGAACGACACTCTTACTGGGAGTGGGAAACCTGTAAACCTTGACGTCGAAGAAGACAACTACAACAAAGAAGCTCACGATAAGAATCACGAAGGAAAGGACGTCGGTCAGGAGGGTGACGTACCAAAGAAAACAGACCGGGGTGGGTATTATAATGAGGACGACCTCTACGTATGGAAAGAAAGATGCCTACAGAGGGACGATGAGGTAAAGGCCATGGCGAACAAATTGGCGAACCTACAAATAGTGGTCAATTTCATGATGCAGAATAACGTCATGCAGCCACTGTTCCCACTGCAGGATATGCCGATTCCAGCGGCAAAGAATGATGCCCAAAAAGAGGGGCAGAAAACAGTCCCTATAGTCCTCCAGCACACTAGGACCGAAAAACACTCTCATCGGCCTTCAAAGGAGGTTGGGCGAGGAGAGTCAAGAATGGAAGAATCAAGGAGGACGCATCACACCAAGAAAGCCGACCCCAAAGAACACCGGCATGTTCAAGGGCAAGAGTTGTGCTTCGACGCAACTAATGGAGAAAGAACCAAGAGGAATCACAATGACACAGGCAGTAGTGCACCGAAAAGACTGAAATCAGGAGATAGCCGAGCTCCTGGGCGAACCAAAGAGGACTTGAGAGATTACCTCAAGAGGAAGCAACAAAATGTCGAGGTAACTTCCTCGCTTAAGCCGAGAACTCCATTATCGGTAGAGTTGGACAAATTTGAGGCTTCAAAAAGATTCAGTATGTCGAGGTTACAGATATATGACGGTAAGTCGGACCCTAACTTTCACGTCGGTTTATACCTGAACTCGATGGCCTTGTACACTGGGAACGAGCCGTTGCTTTGCAAGGTGTTCCCCTCATCCTTCGGGGAAATCGCATCGGACTGGTTTTACGAGTTATCGAAAGGAACTGTGAAAACTTGGGAAGGCATGGCCGAGATGTTTGTGGTCAGGTTCGTGACAAACAAACTACAGCCCTTAAGGGTAGACACCCTGATGGCTCTGAAGCTTGGCAAGGACGAAAGCCTGAGGGCCTATGCCAAGAGGTATTATGAGGTATTCAACCGAATACCAGAATGTAATCAAGAAGTGGCCGTCGTATCATTTAAAAATGGCTTGAAAGATGATTGCCTGTTCTGAAAATCACTGGCAAAAACATTGCCAAAAAGCATAGAGGAACTTATGGCTAGAATTGAGAAATATGCCAGAGCCAAGGAAGACACGCCAGGGACTAAAGCGACAAAGCAAGAGAAAGGAAAAGGCTCGCCGAAGCGAGGCCGAGGTAACAACGGATCCAACAAGCAAGAGATAGGACTGAGGGCTACACAGGCAGTCACAACTGTATTTCGAATCCCAGTCCACAAAGTTCTGGTTAAAATCCGAACCCAACCTTATTTCAGAGCACCAACAAGGGTACTAGGAGAGTTTATGGGAAGAAGCCTTGGTAAGCATTGTGTTTACCACAACGAAGATGGGCATCTGACTCAGGGTTGCAGAGTCCTGAAGGCACACCTGGAAAACCTGGTAAGGCAAGGCCATTTAAGGGACCTTGTAGATGAGGCCAGGACAAGGGAAGAGCAAGCAAGACTGTCTCAGGCACCAGCAGCTCCACCTTTCCCAGCACAGCAACCGCAGGCAGGCGGATCTCGGGTAATTAATGTAATTAACTCGAAGGTCAACGAAAACGAAATACGGGGGGAGACCCAGAAGATAAAGCACTTGCAGCATGTGTACCAGGTCCGGCAAAAAAGACCTCGAGCCGAGGAGTGCCAGGGACCAATAGTATCCTTTACTGAAACCGACCTTGAGATTGTGCAGCATCCACACAATGATACCTTGGTAGTATCCCTCCAGATTGGGGAATGTCAAGTGAAGTGTATCTTAATTGACCAGGACAGGTCTTGTGACATCATGTATGTCAGGTGTTACAAGGAGCTTGGCCTTCACCCAGTCGATATGGAGCAGTCCAATGGCCCAATGGTTGGGTTCAATGGAACGCCGACGTGGCCACTAGGAGCAGCAAGCTTGGAGGTGCAGGCTGGCACCAAGAAAATAAAGACAGAGTTCACCATAATCGACGCACCCTCCCCTCACAATGCAATCCTAGGAAGGCCATGGTTGCATGCAATGAGGGCTGTTCCCTCAACATTGCATCAACTATTGCGGTTCCCAACAGAGCATGGGATAGAGGAAGTCAAAGGGGATCAGCTGCAGACAAAAAACTGCTCCATGGCAGTAATGAAATCCACCTGCAGCATACAAGAACCAGGGACAGTAGAGATCGAAGACGAGGACGTGGAGGTCCTAGAGGACGTCGGCAAAGAGTCAGCCGAGAAGAGTGAAGAAGCCCTGAAGAAAATCCTTGTCTAGCAAGGGGATGAGGAACGCTTCTTCCTTCTCGGCTCGGGCTTAGCCGAAGAAGAGGAAAAAGAACTGGAGGCTTTCTTGAGAGCAAACATTGAGGTGTTTGCCTGGACGCCTTACAAAATGCCTGACATTAACCCCGAGATCATTTGCCACAAACTGAACGTAGACAAGTCGGCCAAACCTATCATCCAACGGGCAAGAAGACCGACGTTGATGCATGTTGAGGTAGTGGAAGAGGAAGTAGACAAACTTCTTGAGGCTAGGGCCATTCGAGAGGTAAATTACCCGACATGGCTATCGAATACAGTGGTGGTGAAAAAAAAGAATGGTAAATGGAGGGTCTACATAGACTTTACCAGCCTAAACAAGGCCTGTCCCAAAGACAGTTTCCCATTACCCAAGATTGACCAACTGGTGGATGCCACTTCAGGGCATGGAAGGATTAGCTTCCTGGATGCCTACAGGGGGCACCATCAGATAGCCATATACCCCCCAGATGAGGAGAAGACTGCGTTTATCACCCCAAAAAGGCTGTATTGCTACAGAGTGATGCCGTTTGGACTAAAAAATGTAGGAACAACTTACTAGAGATTGGTAACCAAGATGTTTAGACACCTAATTGGCCGAACAGTGGAGGTATACATCGATGACATGGTCATGAAGACCAAAAAACCTAAGGATCATCTGGAAGACCTAAGGGCAGTCTTTGAAATCCTAAAAACATATCGGCTCCGACTCAATGCATCAAAATGTGCATTTGGAGTCTGATCTGGTAAGTTCTTGGGACACTTGGTGACCAGAAGGGGCATTGAAGCCAGCCCAGATCAGATCAAGGCCATCCTAGTGCTTGAAGAGCCCGACGTCGGCAAAACAGGTACAAATGCTGACTGGAAGGGCTACAGCCCTGAATAGGTTCATAAGCAGAAGCTTAGACAAGTGCAACCCTTTCTTCAGCTTAGTGAAAAAAGCCACAGACTTTTTATGGACCGAAGAATACGAAGCCGCCTTGACCGACTTGAAGAGGTATTTGACTACATCTTCAGTACTCTCAAATCTAGAACCTGGAGAGGAGCTGTTCCTGTACTTGGCAGTTTCGGAACACGCAGTAAGTGCAGTGGTAATCCGAGAAGAAAAAGGGGAACAAAAGGCTATTTACTATGTAAGCAAAACCCTGGCTGATACAGAAACCATGTATTTACCCTTGGAGAAGTTAACATTGGCTTTAGTAATGGCTTCAAAGAAGCTGAACCATTACTTTCAAGCCCACAAAATTGTGGTGCTAACTGAACATCCTTTGAAGTCTCTGTTACAGCAGGGAGATCTGACAGGCAGAATAGCCAGATGGGCAGTGGTCTTGGGCCAGTATGACCTAGAATTCAGACCCAGAACAGCAATCAAAGGCCAAGTTTTGGCCGACTTCGTGGCCGAGTTCACACCAGAAACCATCGCACATCGTGCTCCGTTGAGCCGAGGTGAATGATGTCCAAGCGAGCAAAGAGGAGCCCAGCTGAGGGTAACAAAACAAAGACAAGAAGAAAAACTCAGGCCCTGCAGCATTTACATCGGCGACTCCTTTCGACTGTTTGTTGATGGGAGTTCAAACCGACAAGGAGCGGGAGCAGGAGTAGTACTGGTATCTTCAGATGGACAGATACTAGAACAATCCATTCGTTTGGGGTTCAAAGCCTCAAACAATGAAGCAGAGTATGAAGCACTGATTGCAGGACTGAAACTGGCAGTATTAGTAGAAGCAGATAAGGTGATAGTCTTCTATGACTCACAGCTTATAGTCAACCAGACAACAGACGAGTTCGCAACCCAAGACGAAAGGATGTCGGCCTACGTAAAGGAGGTCAGCAGATTGGTGGCCTTATTTCAGAATTGCTGACTACAGCAGGTTAGCCGAGATGATAACAGTCACGCTGATGCCCTAGCCAACCTGGCTAGTGCAATACAACTTGGAAAGGCAAGGACGATAATGGTTGACTACTTGTTGGGCCCGAGCATCGAACCACTGACCATAGAGCGTGAGGCAATGTGTGTGGACATGAGACCAAGCTGGATGGATGCAATAATAGCATTCTTGAAAGAAGAAAAACTGCCAGATGATCACAAGGAGGCACACAAGATCAGACTGAAGTCGGCAAGATTTAGCCTGACAGTAGAGAGACATCTCTACAGAAGATCCTTCACTAGACCCCTTTTGAGGTGTGTACATCCTTCACAAGTTGAAGATTTTTTGTACGAAATACATGAAGGAGTATGCGGAAGCCATGCTGGGGGTAGATCACTTGCTCATAGGGCCATTATCCAGGGGTATTGGTGGCCCTACATGTAAAAAGATGCAGAAGCCTATGTCAAGAAGTGTGAAAAGTGCCAAAGGTTTGCACCTCTGATACACCAACCAACAACAGACCTAAACCCAGTATCTAGTCCTTGGCCATTTGCCCAATGGGGCATGGATTTTGTTGGAAAATTGCCCCAAGCAACTGGGCAAAGGAAGTACCTGCTGGTAGCAACAGATTACTTCACCAAGTGGATAGAAGCTGAACCCCTTGCCAAGATTTGAGACGTGGATGTGAAGAGCTTTATATGGAAGAACATCATCACCAGGTTTGGGATTCCAAGAGCAATAGTTGCAGATAATAGAACACAATTTGATAGTAATCTAATCAAGAGCTTCTGTGCAAAATTCAAAATCAAAAATTATTTTTCGATCCCAAGTTTTCTTTAAAGTAATGGACAAGCAGAAGCATCCAACAAAGTTATCTTGGATGGGATTAAGAAGAGGCTACAAGCAGCAAAGGGTAAGTGGGTGGATGAGTTGCTCAATGTACTCTGGGCATATCGGACCACGCCGAGAAGATTAACTGGACAATCCCCATTTGCCAGGGCTTGTGGCACAGAGGCAGTAATCCCATTAGATGTCGGCATCCCAGGGATCAGAACCCAGGAAGTGGAGAATGGGACTAATGGTGCATTTTTAGCCCGAGATCTGGACCTACTGGAAGAAAGAATGGAGAAGGCAGCAATTCAGTTGCAGGCATACCAGCAGCAGCTTGCCAAGGCTTACAAAAAAAAGGTCAACCCACGAGAGTTTCAAGTTGGGGACCTCGTCGTGAGAAAGGTCGTCGGAAACAAAAAGGATCCCAAAGAGGGCAAGCTTGGCCCAAACTGGGAGGGACCTTATAGAATCATCTCGGTCCTGGGCAATGGAGCATATCGGCTTGAAGACAGTGAAGGCAAAGAGTTGTCAAGACCTTGGAATACTTGCAACCTGAAGTTAATTGGAGGAGTTGGATTTCAGAAGGAAATGTTTTGGAAGGGTTTGAGGAACCTCAGCTAAAACCTAAAAATGTACTATGGTAAAAGTTTGTATGGATCTAAAGGAAACTTGTGTTAGCTTTTCCTAAGGTTCGTAAGGTCTATAGACAAATCCCAATCTCAGGCCTTGCAGCATTTACATCGGCGACTCCTTTCGACTGTTTGTTGATGGGAGTTCAAACCGACAAGGAGCGGGGGCAGGAGTAGTACTGGTATCTTCAGATGGACAGATACTAGAACAATCCATTCGTTTAGGGTTCAAGGCCTCAAACAATGAAACAGAGTATGAAGCACTGATTGCAGGACTGAAACTGGCAGTATCAGTAGAAGCAGATGAGGTAATAGTCTTCTATGACTCACAGCTTATAGTCAACCAGATAACAAACGAGTTCGCAACCCGAGACAAAAGGATGTCGGCCTACGTAAAGGAGGTCAGCAGATTGGTGGCCTTATTTCAGAATTGCTGACTACAGCAGGTTAGCCGAGATGATAACAGTCACGCTGATACCCTAGCCAACCTGGCTAGTGCAATACAACTTGGAAAGGCAAGGACGATAATGGTTGACTACTTGTTGGGCTCGAGCATCGAACCACTGACCATAGAGCGTGAGGCAATGTGTGTGGACATGAGACCAAGCTGGATGGATGCAATAATAGCATTCTTGAAAGAAGAAAAACTGCCAGATGATCACAAGGAGGCACACAAGATCAGACTGAAGTCGGCAAGATTTAGCCTGACAGCAGAGAGACATCTCTACAGAAGATCCTTCACTAGACCCCTTTTGAGGTGTGTACATCATTCACAAGTTGAAGATTTTTTGTACGAAATACATGAAGGAGTATGCAGAAGCCACGCTGGGGGTAGATCACTTGCTCATAGGGCCATTATCCAGGGGTATTAGTGGCCCTACATGTAAAAAGATGCAGAAGCCTATGTCAAGAAGTGTGAAAAGTGCCAAAGGTTTGCACCTCTGATACACCAACCAGCAGCAGACCTAAACCCAGTATCTAGTCCTTGGCCGTTTGCCCAATGGGGCATGGATTTTGTTGGAAAATTGCCCCAAGCAACTGGGCAAAGGAAGTACCTGCTGGTAGCAACAGATTACTTCACCAAGTGGATAGAAGCTGAACCCCTTGCCAAGATTTGAGACGTGGATGTGAAGAGCTTTATATGGAAGAACATCATCACCAGGTTTGGGATTCCAAGAGCAATAGTTGCAGACAATAGAACACAATTTGATAGTAATCTAATCAAGAGCTTCTGTGCAAAATTCAAAATCAAAAATTATTTTTCGATCCCAAGTTTTCTTTAAAGTAATGGACAAGCAGAAGCATCCAACAAAGTTATCTTGGATGGGATTAAGAAGAGGCTACAAGCAGCAAAGGGAAAATGGGTGGATGAGTTGCTCAGTATACTCTGAGCATATCGGACTACGCCCAGAAGATCAACGGGAGAATCCCCATTTGCTATGGCTTATGGCACAGAAGCAGTAATTCCACTAGAGGTCGGCATAATAGGAATCAAAACTCAGGGAGTAGAGAATGGGACTAATGATGTATTATTAGCCCGAGATATAGATCTACTAGAAGAAAGAAGGGAGAGAGCTGCAATTCAGTTGGCGGCATACCAACAGCAGCTTGTCAGGGCTTATAATAAGAAGGTCAACCTAAGGGAGTTTCAAATCGGTGACCTCGTCTTGAGAAAGGTTGTCGGCAACAAGAAGGATTCCAGAGAGGGCAAGCTTGGCCCGAATTGAGAGGGACACTATAGAATCATCTCGGTATTGGGTAATGGGGCATATCGGCTTACAGATAATGAATGCAAAGAGTTGCCAAGGCCCTGGAATACTTGTAATCTGAAATTTTTCTATCATTAGACTTTCTTGTTCTTTGTTATTAGCCGAAGTAATAAATAAAGTTTTAACTTGATTTTTTACACTTGTGACTAATAAGATACTTGATGATGTTTCTGGAATACATGTATAATGAGAACCCAAGTGGAACTTAAGTTCACATTGGGGGCGCAGAGAGTTGGAAAATGGTTCTTGGAGAGGTGGAATTTACAAACTAAGGTCATTTTGAGTTTACAAGTAGAAGTTAAACTAAGGTCATGTTTAACACTTGTTGAAACTCGAGTTTACAAGTTGAAGTTAAACAAATGTTATGTTTAACACTTGTTGAAATTTAAGTTTACAAGTTAAAGTTAAACTGAGGCTATGTTTAACACTTGTTGAAACTTGAGTTTACAAGTTAAAGATAAACTAAGGTCATGTTTAACACTTGTTGAAATTTAAGTTTACAAGTTGAAATTAAATCGAGGTCATGTTTAACACTTGTTAAAACTTGAGTTTACAAGTTGAAGTTAAACTAAGGTCATGTTTAACACTTGTTGAAATTTAAGTTTACAAGTTGAAGTTAAACCGAAGTCATGTTTTACACTTGTTGAAACTTGAGTTTACAAGTTGTAGTTAAACTAAGGTTGAAGTTACAAGTTGAAGTTAAACCGAGGTTATGACTAAAAGAAAATTGGTCTAAACACTTGTTGAAATATTTTAGAAAAATTTACAAGTTAAGACCAAGGTTGTATTAAAAGAAGTATTTGTGTACTTGCCGAAGTAAACCATTAGTCTATATAACCGAGGTATATCACCCAGAGGAAATTGCACAGATAAAGTGTATGCTTGATAGTATGCAAAATTATTCTAAATACAGAATCATACAAAAGTCATACAAAGGAAATTGTACTTGCATTCAGAATAATCAGTTCAAAAAGAAGAGGGTACTTCGGCCTACCAAAAGAGTAGTTGTTTAGAAATTACAAAAGTGACACTTCGGCCAGATCCAAGCTTACATTGATTCAAAAAGTAAGACAAAGTACTAAGTACAAAGCAAAAAACCCAGACTATTGGGCATCAACAGTAGGATGGGGCCCTGAAGACATTTGAGAATTATTCTCGGCATCCTTCTCAGCAACGAGCTCGGCATCGATCTCTTTGAGAGTCTGGTCGATGCTCTTGTCGGCAATGGGCATGTCTGATGTTGTCTTCTCAGGAGTGTCATTTTTGGGGACCTCACCCTCCTCGTCTTGAGTCAAGTCTAGGACTTGCTCATTTGGAGTAAGGGACTTGGCCCCAGCAGCTTCCTTCGATTTTCTCACCAAAGCTTCCTCCTCAAACCCAAAATTGTCTTCAGATTGGCTTGGAGGATGGGGGAATGGTAGGGTGAGGACGTTGGCATTCTTAAGGGGGGAGTCCTCGGGGACATCAAACTTTTTTAGAGCAGCCGTCCAACCAAGGGTGAAACTCTTGTTGCATGCCTGCTTCACCTGACTCTTGTAGTCCGTCGTAACATCGGCCACCCCCTCATTGTATGCCTTTTTATCTGCAGCCTTGACCTAGGCAGCTTTTGTGGCCAAGGCATCTTGTTGTTCTTTTTGGGCCTCGGCCATCTTTGTCTCGGCCTCTTTCTTTTCAGGCGTGAGGACCTTGGCCATAGCCTCGGCAGCGTCAGCTTTTTCCTCGGCCTCGTCTTTGGCTTTAATGGCTGCCTCGGCTTGGTCGGCCAAAGTCTTCATTTTTGCCTCGGCCTTTTTGAGGGTCTTCTGCAATCTAGCAACCTCCCTTATTTTGTCGGCCAACTCCTTCCTCATTTCAAAAACTTGCATAGAGAAGGAGTGGCCGTGCTGGATCGCCTGAAAGAAAATCAACAGAACAAAAGTTAGTAAAATTCTCTGAGAATGAAAGAATAGAGAAAAGATAAATACCGAGTATGAAAGACTTACTTGAATAGAATGCTGGAGCATCAGAGTGAAGTTTTCATACTCGCTCATCTCAGCGTTTCGGTTAAGATCGTTTAGGAGGAGCAAAGCCGTAGAGAGGGCGACGTCGACTTCGAGGTCAGTCGCGCTATCGCCCACTCTCACCAACTTGTCCTCGATGGTGATTGGGGAAGCCTAGGAGGTATCTGGTTTCATGGGCCCCGAGGTTGTGGCAGACTCGGACCTCGGCCTTTTTGACTGGGTTGATTGGGATGGTTCAGCCTCGATGGGCCTCTTCTTGGCGGCCGAAGAGGTCTTTTCACTCTCAGCCAATTTTGAAATTGGCAAAGTGTCCTCAGTATCAATTTGAGTCACCGTTGCCTTTGGCTGAGCCTTCTTCAATCTTTTTGGCTTTGACTTTGGTAGAGGCTGGGACTGCACTAGTTGGGCGCCGACGGTAGATAGGATGTCAGCCAAGAGATCTTCAGCGACTGCTTTCTTGTGGCCCATCTCAGTAACGAAAATAGTTTGGCGTCGTCGACGGCGTTGAGATTGTGGGATCAGTTGTCGAGCCGAGGTAGATGGCTGCTCTGCTGGATCAGAGGTTGACCCTGATCTGGCTCTAATCTGGCCGAGATGATGAAGTTGTGGAATGAGTAGTGGAGGACGAAGGAGACTGACTCTTCTTCTTCTTTGGAACGTCGGGAAGAACCGACTTGTAAGTGGAAATGAAGTTGAGTAGCAAAGGGGCTCTCCACTTGTGAACTGGCAGATCTAGTAGTTTCTTCAAGTCCTTGCTGGGGAAGAAGGACTTGCGAAAGCCCTTTGGTGGTTGTGGAAGAACTGTAAAAAGAAAAACACAGACATTAGAATAAAGTATTGAAAACTTGGAAAAAAAAGTAAGGAAATGTGACACTTGGCTCTTACCATCTCCTTCCCTGAAAACTATTCGGCTTAGGGGATAAAGGTAGAGGTCATCGTTTGGTTAAAACTCTTAGTTGCCCGAGACGATGAAGTAATTGTTTCCAGCATCCTTGTTTGAGTCTGGGAGGTCGGCAATAAGCTTGTACTCCGTGGACCTCGGCTTAAGGTAATAGATGTGGCCTTTTTTCCGATTTTAGGCGATACATGGTGTAGCAGTACTGGATGTCGGCAAGGGTAACCCTAGTATTTTCTTTCTTGGCTAAGGCAATTATACCATTGATAACTTGATAAGAGTTGATGGCAAGTTGCATTGGGTTCAATTTGTAGTGGTGGAGGACTTCTCGAAAAAGGGTGTCAAGTGGAAACCTAAGTCCACACTCAATCAAGGCTACTACTGGGAAATGCATGAGGTCCACGTCGGGCATAATGGAATCCTCCTCCCCTGCCAACCTGAGGTTGACGTCGGCAGGAATGGAAAACTCCTACCTAAAGTACTCTAACTTAGTTGGGGTGTCTACCCTATACTTCCGCATACCCATGACGTCGGCTTAATTGGAGGAGTTGGATTTCAGAAGGAAATGTTTTGGAAGGGTTGAGGAACCTCGGCTAAAACCTAAAAATGTATTATGGTAAAAGTTTGTATGGATCTAAAGGAAACTTGTGTTAGCTTTTCCTAAGGTTCGTAAGGTCTATAGACAAATCCCAATCCTAAGTCTAGGCAAGTGAAGATTGAAGGCAAGAATCTGGAAAAAAAAAAACACGGCAAACAGAAACAGGAACGTGATTCAGAATCAAGAACAGTGACGAAGTCGTCAAGAACACTGACAAAGTTTGTGCAGGTGTGTGAGGCCAAGAACAGTGACAAAGATCAATAGATATGTAAGCAGTGTGCAAATAATCAAGAGTGGATTGGGCCAAAAATAAAATCACGATGTAAATATGCCCAAATGCATGATTGAGTTCATATACACAGATTTGTAAAAAATATATACGAAGCCACAATAACAGAGCACGAATGTAACATAATTCAAAGAGAACCAAGAACTGGGAACCAGGATGAAAACAGTAGCTTACCAGAGGAGTGAAGCTGGTGTTGAAGACGCCGGAGTCAGGAGGCGGTTATAATCAAAAGAGGACAACAAAAGCTTCACCGGAGGAGAGGAATAAAAGTGGTTACAGAGCTTGAAGATCTGGAACAATGACGGGTTTGGAAAGAGAAGTTAGAAAGAGAAAGAGTTGGGAGCTTGAGAACGAGGATGCAAAAGTGAAGAGACGGAGAGAGAAAATTGATTTTAATTAAACATGGAGAATGGCAGCAAAATACCATTAATGCGTCTAGGGCGACGTGCTTGTCAGACGGCACACCTAGACACAAGGCGACTTACAGGCGCGTATCAGGTACAGCCCAGAATGAGAAAAACACATGGCAAGAACGATTGAGTTGTTATGTATGACAACTCATACACGTAAAGGAGCTCTTGGAGTTCTTGATTTAATGGAGCAGTACCTCGGCTTGGAGGATGATATCGACTGACAAACTTGAATGAACCTGGTTAATGGTTCTGAGACATTGGTGAAAGCAGGTTATAGGTCTTGGACATATTGAGCCGACAAGTTATGACTTCGGCAATAAATGTTGAAACGAGCTTAACCGACGTGCAAGATGGAAGAAATGATATATGTTCCATCACCTCAGTATGCCGAGGTAATAGAACCTAGGGGGTAGTTGTGGGGACATAATTTTTGAGTGACAACACGTGGCCGAGGTGGCACCGAAGTGTCAGCCGAGGTGCCACATGTCCTTGACATGACACCGAGGTGATCTCGACTAGGCTGAGGTTATCTGTGAGAAGACCGGAATTCGGGATAAGCGGATAAGGGACAAGTGTCCTAAAATGAGAGAAGACTTCAGTTTGGATAAAGATAAGACTCTTACAGAGTTTATCCCAATCCTACTGGGAGTCCAAGATTAGCAATAATCCTAAGTCTACTAGAGCTAGGCTTCTATTGGGATTAGGATTGTGTTGGTTATAAAAGGGAGGCGCCCACATAGGTCTAAGGTACGCAATTTATATTCTGAATAGTGAGTTAAGCATTTTTGCTATCTTTGAGAGATAATTGATTTGATCGTCGGAGTGCCCCCGGGTGGACGAACCACCGCCGGAATCTCTTCTTTTTGTTGCAGGTCATTCGGGCTTAATTTATTCTGCCAGTGCTCTCCAGCTAAGTACTAATTTGGCAGTGTGGTCGGAAATTGACACACACAACATCTATAAAATTACAGCTATACCCTCAAATTGCAAAAGGATCCATATGTGTGAAAATGTAAATTTTCTAAATTGGGTGAGGGGTTTTGGATAATTTGATTGTAATGTGATAGCATAAACAATTATTAAGCAAAAAAAAGGTTAAAAAGTAACATTTTACTAACTACTCAAATGACTTTTTAAAAAAATTAAAAATTTTAATTAAAAATTAAAAATTTTTAATTTTTATTTTTAACCATCTTTTCAAAACACTCACACTACAACATTTTCTTAATTTAGTGACATTTGAAAGTGCCACAAAACTATATGTTTAATGACATTTTTTAGTTTTGTGGCATTTTGAACAAGTGCCATTTGTATCCGTACCACGGTAGATACTAGTGCCACGATAGATACTTGCAAGTGCCACTACATCATTATGGCTAAAAACTTTCAACGACATTTTGATGTCATGGTAGATATTATTTGTGGCACTATCAAGTGCCATTAAAAAAAAAGTTAGTGACACTTATAAGTGTCATTACACCATAGGTACTATTCGTGACGCTATCAAGTGTCATTCGTGACGATAATTCGTTGTAGAACAATTTGATCCGTTCTTGCGGAGACTCGAACCGCCGACCTCCCGCACCATAAACCTTATACACCACACTCTTCCTAGTACACCTCTATAGCACCACATGATTATATATGTAACATATATTATTTATATAGTATATACATCCATATTAATATAAAAGTATATGTATAAACATAATTATTTTATTGAACATAATTTATGTAAAATAAATTATTTATTAGCAAAATAAAAAAAGACTACTTTTGGCGACTAAAAATATTTTTTAGTCGCCAATTCTATACTTTTGACTACTAATTATTTTTTAGTTGCTAAAAAACTTAACTTTTGCCGACCAAAATCGGATTTGGTCGCCGAAGATGCACTTTCAACTACCAAAATTTTGGTTGCAAAAAAATTTAATTCCCGCCTTAGGATTTTAGTTCTCCAGCACTAAAAATGACCACTTTTGGCGACAAAACTTATTTTTTAGTCGCCAATTGTAAACTTTTAGCTATTAAAATTTTTTTAGTCGCCAAAAAGCTTTACTTTTGGCCATTAAAATTTTTTTAGTCGGTAAAACCCATATAATCAGCGACCAAATTTATTTTTAGTCTCCAATTGTAGACTTTTGGCTACTAAATTTTTTTAGTCACCAAAAAGTTTTACTTTGAGCTACTAAAAATTTTTTAGTCACTAAAACACATATAATCAGGGACCAAACTTAGTTTTAGTCGCGAATTGTAGACTTTTGGCTACTAAAATTATTTAGTCACCAAAAAGCTTTACTTTTGGCTACTAATGCTGTTTTGCTTTCAGCGACCAAATTTTTTTGGGTCAGAAAATTTAGTCGCCGAATGTGCTTTTTCCTGTAGCATATATTGAGTTTAATTTATTTATTTTTAATTATTTACTGCATTTTAAAAATTTAGAAATTATATTGACATTTTTTATTTTTTCAAAAATGCCATTATAAGCTTGGAAAGTTTTTGACTTAGTGACATTTCTCAAAATACTATAAAATATTTGTTTATGACACTTTTCACCTAAGTGCCATAAAAAGTAATTTGCATCTACCTAGTGTCCTGACATTTTTTAAAAAAATGCCATTGCTACTAAAGTTTAGTGGCATCTGTTAGTAAATATCACGAACATAATTTTTTGTGTCATTATTTTATAAAATGTCATAAAATTGATGTGACATTTCTTTATTGAAATGTCACTAGAATCTTATATATTTGTGGTTCTGTGGCATTGTTCTAAAACATTTAATGCCAATTTTTATTTTTGTGGCATTTTCTAAAAACATGCCACTAGTGTAATGTTACTAAAGTGTAAATTTGTTGTAGTGACATTTTTGTTGTAATGAAGTGACACTTTTTTTTTAATTAAAATGTTACTAGAGTCTTAAATGTTTGTGACTATATGATATTTTTTTAAAAAATACCACTAAATATTCTTTTTATGACATTTTTTAAAAATATGTCACTAAAATATATTTTTGTTGCAGTGTCAATTGTTACCTATTAGTGTGCCTTATCTGTGACTAGCCAACTAATGAGTCGGGGGAAAGAGATTGAGAGAATTTATGATTGTACAGAAGAGGACTTATGCTTGTACTTTTTATAATTTTTTATTTATATATATTTTAATATATTACTTTTATTTAATATATATTTTAACATACATCTTAACATTTTATTACAACATTAAACATACTAAATTAATAAATCTTAACACACAAAAGTGAGTCATATTTTTATTATTTTTTATCATATAATTCACATTTTAACACACATTTTTCACTATTTCATTGTTGATTGAGGTTCTAAGCAACTACTCTGTTGAGTTCTGCAATCAAAGCACGTTAAATACTTGCTGTCCATGCTGGTCCACTCACCACTCTGTGTGTCACCAAGCAAATTGCAATAGTTCACAGTACAAAATAGGGACCTTGTTGTCATTCTACAAAATTTACGACTTTATTTTTAAATTTATGAAATTACCCTAAAGGTATTTTCTATATAAAGGTAAATTACAATAAATTTAAGTAAATCTCATTAAACTATAACTCATTTATATTTTGTTTTTGTAAATTTCAAAATACAATAGTTAATTATCTCGAATTATTATCTTGTTATACTTAACAATTTCAGTTAACATTCTCTCTCAAAATTTAAACAGAATTAGGTCATGTTAATTTTTTTGAACAATAATGCCCATTTTTATTTTTTTTAAGGATAATAATATATCATTATCTAGTGATCCTATCTTAGTAACAAAGTGCAAATGAGAAAATCAAATAAAGGCATTACTATACTAAAAATTCAATAAATGTGTCATGTGCTTTACATATAATTTGATTTTTTATAAATCTCTAGCAAAAGGGGTTAACTGGAACAAAAAAAATATTTTAAAGTGGTTAACTGTTGAGTTTTGAAGTTCAAGAAGGCAAAATGCAAATAAGTAATAATTTAAGGGGATTTAATGTAATTTACCCTCATATAAAACGTGACTTTGTTACTTTTAAATTAAGAGCAAAATAGTATTTCTACCTTCAATCTCATGAGATTGGATTAGAATCCCAACTCTCTGTCGGAATGCTAATATCACAATCAAATAATTTTAATTATGAAATTGTTTTAATCTTATGAAATTATTAATATTTTTAATCCTATGAAATTGTTAATCTTAATTGTGTCATTTTATCACAATCAAATATGATTTTAATGGGGTTCACGAATTATTCTCATGTATTAGTTTTCATTTTTTAGAAAATAGGGAAAACATGTTTGGGGAAGTCTTTATAAAATTTTTCTTTGAATTTAAAAAAAAAAAAAAAAATTGCCCACGTTTTAAGAAATATTAAAGCATGTTTGGTAACGCTCATCTTTATAATTTGTTGTTTATATTTATAAAAAATTCAGAAAGTGTAAACAAGACTTATGTGCCATCTGTTTTCATTTTCAAATGATTGTAAATAGTTTACACAATATATTAAATTCTTGTAACTTAAAGAAATCAGTTTAATTTGTTTAGAAAATAAATTTTCATTCCTTCTTAGTCCTACCCCTTTCAATCGCCACCCACCTCTCATCACCACCACTAGCACTAGCGACCGTCAACTGTCTTCCATAAACAACAATTGCCTCCCATGAAAACAACCTTCTTCGTCGACAAATTACTACCTCCTATTAGTAATTTAGTAGTAACCACATGCAACCATTACCTCTCGTTGAAAAGTGCCTTTGGCCATCATCTCTGATAATCAACAATCATTTTCGACCACTTTTCTTACTTATTTCCAAAACAAAATTTTTAAAATATGTGTGTGTACGATTTTTTTTTTTCTTCAAAAATAAACATGAACATATTTAATATTTTCTATAAACAAAAAAATAATAAACTAGTACATTTCCAAATGGCACCTAAAAAGTTGTATTCCAATATATAACTGCTTTTGCAAAATAAAACAATGCCTAATTAGTACACATTAATATATGTTTAGGAGGGAAAAAATTGGATACACACCTAAACTCTTAAACTCTCCATTTTTTTTAAAAAAACACAAAATATAAAAATAGAGAAAATGAAGAAGTTGGACTTTTCTCCAGTGGATTCGAGAGTTCAGTCCAAAAATTATGAAAAGAGCTATAAGGATAGTTCAATCCAAAAATTGTAAAAGAGGTTTTTGGACTAGATTGTCTAATCAATTTGAGAGAAACCAAATTCAAAATGAAAATATAAATGTATAGTCATGAAGTGTGCATCTAAGCCTTCTTGTGGAGAAAATATGATTTTGATAATTCCAAATCATACAAACAATCTTTCAAGAAAACTATATAGGTATGAAGTGCATGTCTCATTGTCTATCCCAACCGACTCAACTTAGTCCAATTGAACTCGAATTACCATATATATTTGAGCAATCAAGAATCAATTCCAGAAGACTCTAAAGTTAATGATCGATCAAATTTTCAGTAACCCTTTAGAAATTCGAACTCAAGACTTTAGATGTTATCCTCATTGAGATTATAAAATTTTCATTAAAAAAAAAAAAAAGTTTTGAAAAGAGAAAAGAAATGGAAAACCAACAAGAAATATCATTATTGGTGATGGGGAGGAAAAGTGAAGATGTTTGTTTGTTAATATGTTGGGATGGGTCACAAAAAGTAAAGAAAATATCTTCATGTCGGCTCTTCATAGGTTCATAATTTTTAATTTTTTTTTAGCATAAGGAAAGTTTTATTAACATGACAAAAACTACATTGCTCCCAAAAACATAAGATGATATGAGAGACCCTTTTATCAATACAGGACCTGAGTTACTCCAAGAAGAATTCAACACATCTACTAAAATCGTCAACAAAAAAATAATAACTCTTTTTTGCGATTAATAATTTTAAATACTCACAAATTTTGATATGGTTATGTTTGCATTGATACCAATACTCCCAATACGATACCACTATGTCTCTTCCAACACCACAGTTTTAAACCATGACCTGCATACATAGCCAACTAGAAAAGTTTTCGACCAAATAAAATTTAGTGAAAAAAATAAAATAAATAATAATAATAATAATTAATTTTGGATGAATATTCAACAAGGTTCATTCACTTTTGCCTGTCATTTTTCCTTTTACTTCACAAATCAAATATTCAAACACAATTCATTTTCATACTTCTGTTAGCTCCACAGAATTAAAGACTAAAAATCACATGAAAAAATCCTGAAAATATTTTAAAAAAAACAATAATTAAAAATGAGATTCACATTTTAAATAAACCTGCAATTTTTTATTTTCTGTTTTCATAATTCAAGGGGGAAAAAATCAATAAATAAAGGTATAGATATATAGATGATTATGACAATCAACATGAATTCAACATGGCAAACAAAACAGTAAATATATCAAATCTAAACAAACGCACAAACAAATAAAAATAGCTTAAATTCACATGGAAAAAAAATAGTGATAAATGGGTTTGAATTATTTCACTAATTACAACAATTACATTGAATAAATGAACATAAAGTGGTCATCAAGAAATGAATAACTATTTTATTTCCGTTCCTAATAATTATTCCAACAAACCAAATATTACCTGAGAAGATAAGAATTGACCCAATTGGGACTTAGCTTTGGAAGATCAAGTGGTTGACAAAAGTCCTAGACTTGCCATTTTCTCCCACAGGTTTCTTGAACTTCTATACACGCCCAAATTTAAATAAAAAGAAGAAAAAGAAAAGAAATATATGGAAGAAGTTCAAGAAAGCTGTGGAAAAGCATGACAGGACTTACTGTTTTCACTTCCTCTCTCTTAGATCTCTCACATACTTGCATTGTGAATGATTCACAAAGAGAGAGAGAGAGAGATCAAATCCTACTAAACAAAGTTTGGATGAAGAAACTAAAGAGATCACATTTACTTATAACAAAAGGCTGGATGAGAGAGAGAGAGAGAGAGAGATCTTTGTCCATATAGTTGAGGAGGGGGGTTGAGGAGGACCACTCTACCATAGAGTAGTACATAATCTGTTGAACAGGCTTTTACAGAATGATAGATAGTGAGGGAAAACACGCGATTAGAGAGTGGGGAAGGGTGTTGTGGTAGGGTTCACCTTCACTCTCTCACAACACAATGCATAATATATTACATTCTTTTTGAGAATTTTCACACTCTCATCAATGATCTGTGCTCCTACCAACAAGCACGTAGCGTGGCTGTAAAGGACTTTGCTAGCTTAATTAAGATTTTGTGTTCAAAGAACTTAGTTGTGTTAAAACTTAATTGGGAGAGTTTTGCCGCCCTTGTGGTCCTACCCGGCTCGAACCAGATTAGTTGGGGTCCTGAATGGACTTCCGGATACCGGTGGTTTAGACCTAAAAAAAATGATCTGTGCTCCTTATGAAAGATGGGTGCAGCATGAAAGAAAAATTCTATTTTCACACATTTAATTAATTTGGAGTATACCCTTAATAAATTTTTAATTTAATGACAATTATATCTTAAATTAAAATGATCATATTAGACATCCAACAACACTCATAATATTATATGAAAAAAAATTTTGTACACATCTTTTAAAAACAAAATTTTTTTAATATATATCTTTTGAGTTAAAAAATAAATAAAGTCTAATTTTTCCATTGTTGTCACTTTGAATAAGTAGAGTCAAGATTTTCATTAAATTACAACATAAATTCACATTATCTAAGATCAAATTCTATTTGTTTTTTTTCAAAATTTCCTTGTCTTTTCATTTCTTAACCCACCAAACATGTACCTATAACATATTCAATTTACTATTTAATTGGCTCACGAATGTAAAATCAATTCACTATGAACCATTGTATCATCTTCCAATTCCTTCATTTTTATGCAAAATAACAAAATATAGATAAAGAATCCAAATTAATAAGAACATTTAGAAACCCAAAACTGGAAAACAAAAAAAGAAACATTGGGTCTTCAAAACCATAAATCTTCTAAAATTTTCTCTTCTTTTCATTCTACTTTCTTTAGAACCAAACAAAAGAGAGGAAAGGTTACCAAGCAGAAGGGGCGTATTCAGATTGGTATTGGATCTCGTTGCGGGGTATCTTGATGATGCTGGACTCAAAGGGTGATTTTTTGGGGGTGTCAGTCGACATTTGGGTCTGGGATTAGGCAAGAAAATTGGGTATGTGTTTGTTTGATTGGTGAAAAAATTGATGTTGTAGAAACTAAGGCTATAGGCCATGTTTGATTTCACAAGACTAATAGTGAGGTATTAATAATCTAATCAAATTAGTGTGGTATTCACAATCCCACCCCTACCCCATTATTAATAATCCTACAAATTTGTTGGATTAATTATTCATTGGATTGATAATCCTAAAACAAAATGTCAAAACAAACATTGGATAATTGGACCCGCGGATTAATAATCCCAATCCCATACTCTAATTCTTCCAATCAAACATGCCAATAGGGTTCTGCAAGAAGAGAGAAGTGATCTCCGTGAAGCCTGGAGAACTCGAGCCATAGAAGTGGCAGTGGCAGTGGTAGTGGCAATGACAGTGACTGTGACTGTGGGAGTTAATGGTTTCATTGTGGGTGGCTTTACAAATGTGAAAGTTGGATAAATCAAAAGTGTGTGGAAATGAGAATTAAGTGGTGTGTGTACAATAATTGAGAAAATTAATCAATAAATAAATTAATAGGTGTGTGTATTGAGAAAGGATGTGCACTGAGCTAATCAAGTGTGTGAAAATAGAATTTCCCAGTATGAAATGGGTAACACATAAATTATGAACCAATAACTTATCCAAAAATTATTCAAAGTAAAGCTAGAGACTCCTAAATGGGCAGAAATTAAATATTAGTTAGCTGATTCTTAAACAAATCAAAAACTGGCATGACATGGAACAACCCACCTCATTAAAAATTTAAAGGTAATGTTTTAAGACTTTAAGTATTTTCTAATTGAGTCAGACTTCTCTCCAATTGGAGAGAGAAGCAACTAGACCGGCCAATTTATTCTATGGACCCATAATGGGTATCATCTCAGTGATTGAACCATTCAGTTTGTATCGCTTTTTGAGCATATCATTCATATAAAAAATCAAGTTTATCAAATATCTCATTTGTATGGGAAGAAAAAAATAGAAAGACCATTTATAAAATCATATTGTTTGTTAATTATTGTTCAAGTAAATGTGATCTGATCAAATAACTCTTAATATCTGATCAATTTTTTTTTTAATATCAATAATTTGTTTAGAAAATATTACAAAATGAATAATTTAAATTATTAAAATAAACCTGAAATGAGAAAGACCAAACCTGTATAAATGCATGATCTAGTCCCTTTCCAATTAATTTAAATTATCCAACTAGAGGATCTAGACCCTTTCCAATTATTTATGAGTGTCATTGGGAAATTCCCCTAACAAAATCTGTAACCAAATCTGAGTCCAGTTTACATAGTTATGGGTCTTGTATAAATGCATGATCCGAAATATTGTTGGAATAATGTCACTAATGATGCTGGATAATTGCTCATAGCTTACTGATACATAATCAAGAGTTAAGAATTATCAACCAATTAAATTTGTCCTTAGTAAAAAAAAACCAATAAAATTTGGGGGGACCTAAAAGCAACCCATCTTGCATGTGATAATTTGCAACAATCATAATTGATTAAGAGGTAAATTACAATGACACCCTCTGAGGTTTATATTTATTACAGTTTCCTCTTTCACCTTTTGAAAATTACATTTCCCTCCCTGAGGTTTAAAGTTTCATTACATATTGCTCCCTCAGTTAGTTGACTGTTAAGTCAACTAACAGATTTTGCTGATGTTAGCAATTTTATTTTTTTAAATACCAATTTGACCTCATTGGATAAATTACATTGACACCCCCTCACATTTCATAAATTACAATCTCCTTACCAAGGTTTAAAGTAACATTACCAATTGCCTTCTCGGTTAGTATTAGTTTAAAAAAAAATTCATTGAAAAAAAAAATTATTTGAAATTTTTTTTTGTTAGTCAAATTTTTAAATTTCTGTTTAAAAACCAACGTAAACTCATTTTTTGAATTTACGTTTTTTCCTCAAATTTACAAATTGAAACAACCATTTATAAATCAAAAAAATTATCAAACAAGTTTTTATGACATTTTTTAAAATTTTTGTAAATATAAATTGAAAACTAAAAACGAAATGGTTACCAAACAGGCCTCAGATGGTAAAAATATCGTAAAATTAACAAATAATTAAATAAGTTTCCAACGTAAGAAATGACTTATCAAAAAATTCTTAGGCTATGTATGGTTTGATTTTTACAATTTTTTTTAAATTAAAAATTAATTTGGTTAAGAAATAAAAAATAAAAAATAATTATCATTTTTATATAATTTTTATCTTTCGAGTGGTTAGAAATATTTTTTTACAAGTTAAATATATTTCTTTATATTTATTTTTATTAAATTAGTTTTTTTTTTTTAAATGTCAGGTGGGGATCCGTATTAAATTGAAACCTCACGGGGTATCAATATAATTTACCCTTTAAAGTATATGTAAAAGTTAAGGGTAAATATGTCATTTTAACTTAAAAGTTAACACCGTCAAATAATTATACTGACAAAGAGGGTCAGTGTAATTTTTTAAATGTGAGAGAAGAAACTGTAAAAAAGGTGTCAGTGTAATTTACCCTTGATTAGTTCTATATAAACAAAAATAAATATATGTACAAAGAATTTCATGCAAAACAATGTAATTGCCTTAAGAACTTATCATTTTAAAATAAGTAATAATATGATTTTTAATTATGAAAATGTCGCCGCTCATTATTAATTTTAAGGAATGGAGAGGGTTTTATGATAGGTACCTATATGTGGTCCAGCAACCATCATCATGTCCTTTTACCTTTTATATATATATATATATATATAATTACGTGCAAAATATTTTTATAAAAAATGAAAAAGATAAAGTGTTCCTTGACTGCACCGGATGATGTGCTCCATCTTCATATTGATAAATTATTTTTTTCTTTTTTGTCAATTAAAAAAAAAATATAACATTACTATTGCTTTTGTTTCTTACTGTTTGGAGGGCATGGTGTTTTGTAGTAAAAAGTTCTATACCATTTCCATTTTTAGAAACTTTGCTTTCCATGAAATATAATAAACTTATGTTGTATTTAGTCGGAGGATTTGAAAAAAAAATTTAAAAGGAAAAATGAAAAAGGAATGTGAAATGTGAATAAAATATGTATACATTTTACCTAACTTCACATACATTTTTTTTTTTTTTTTTAAATCTTTTGACATCATAAACAAATATTAATCAAAAAAGTCAAAAGTCACTTTTTACCAACTTTCCAAATCATTTGTCTAAAAAAGCTAAAAACTTGGTTAAAAGCCAAAAAATCACTTTTTACCATCTTCTCAAAACAACCCAATGTGTACCTTGACTGCACCGGATGATGTGCTCCATCTTCATATTGATAAATTATTTTTTTCTTTTTTGTCAATTAAAAAAAAATATATAACATTACTATTGCTTTTGTTTCTTACTGTTTGGAGGGCATGGTGTTTTGTTGTAAAAAGTTCTATACCATTTCCATTTTTAGAAACTTTGCTTTCCATGAAATATAATAAACTTATGTTGTATTTAGTTGGAGGATTTGAAAAAAAGATTTAAGAGGAAAAATGAAAAAGGAATGTGAAATGTGAATAAAATATGTATACATTTTACCTAACTTCACATACGTTTTTCATTTTCTTTTTTAAATCTCCTAACTAAAAATAACATGGGGATAACTTGACTCGTAAATTCCACCTTTTATCATTGATGTTGTCCAATTGCAAAAGTTGCATGACCTACTATTCTCTTCGAAAACGTGGAGCTCCAATTCACCATTTATTTTTAGAGGTTCTATAAACTCCACTTTGAAGATTGTCTGGAATTCAACAAAACACTAATAGTGGCTAATCCACAAGTTGGTACCCTTCCACAAGGTCCACACCCCATGCTATATGTCCCTTGGCCGCTCGATACCGCCTTCCACTATTCGCCAAAGTAACTAAACCAATGAGTTTTAGGCTGTTTCTTAAGCTCTACAAACAAATAAATAAACAAAAAAAAAATAAAAATAAAAAATTATTATCGAAAGTCTCAACTTTTCAAAAATATAGTTAGATAAGACTTAGGCCTCGTTTGGGAACCCTCTATTTTTGTCAAAAAATCAAAAAGTTACTAAATTAGTCAAAAAGTCAACAACTCATACCAAAAAGTCAAATATTCTCTTTTCTCTCTACTTTTTGCACATCTTTTCATAAAAAGTTAAAAAGTTATCCCAAACATGATAGTTTTTTTTTAGCTCATATTTTAGCCAAATAATCAAAAAGTTACTATTAGTCTGTTCCCAAACGAGACTTTAATCTGTGACCTCCAAAAATCTTGGACTACTATGTTACTCATTACCTTATAAAGTGCACCAAAATCATTGACCTCTCATTTCTGTATTTGATATGGAATTTTACCTTCATATATGTTTCAACAATCCACTCACTCTCACAAGTAGACAGTGACGGAGCTAGGATTTTGGCTTAGAAGGGGTACCATTGAATTGAAATCTTAACAAAAATTACAATTTAACTTAATTTTAATTTGATGGTAGGACTAAAATTATATTTAAATATAAGATCAAGTTAACTGATCATTGTTTTTATTGTTATTAATTTATTTTATGTATGATGATCATCACCGTTTAAAAAATAATTACATATACCCTCATAAAATATGAGAATAAAATTATATTACGATGCATACACATAAAGAGATATAATAAGAATAGAGAAAGAAATGAGAGAAAAGTGAATAAATAATATACAGAGGCTACTATATATTACTTATTTTTTTTTACCGTTTTGAATAATTGAATTACATGACAATATATTATTATTTGTCATTAATTGTGTAATAATTATGTGTAGTATAAGAGGTAATATAAAACAATGACACAATATCAGTGATATATAACATTTCTTTATTATAAAATTAGAGGTAACAAAATAATTTTCTAAAAATTGAGGGAAAACACGCGATTATTTTGGACCTCCCGTGTCTCCGCCCCTACAAGCGGGTGAGTTGCCAATCACCAACCCATGCCGTAAGAAAAACAGTGCCAAGTTCGATAACTTTTAATTGTCACCAAACCTCGTCTTGTTAACCTATGTCTAAACAACTCATGTTAAAATTGATGTATTTATTGATTGATCTGTGTTGATATATTGTATTACAAATCAGAGTGGCATTATATAGGAGAGGGTTTGGGTAGTAGGTATAGTGTAGTGGAGGTGGTAGGTGAAGTGGGTGCTAGTGGAGATGGTAGGTGGAGGAGTAAATTGGTAAATTCTAACAGATTCAAGGCTACCAAGAACTCTTTTTGCCTTTTTCTTTTTTTTAGCAGCGGCTAACAAGCATTTTGCAAAAATCTTTGAGAAATTAATGTCAAATTAGAGTTTATATTTATTTTGAAGATATGTTAAATCGGGACAATTACCCATTTGCCCACACATCTCGTGTGAGACAATAACAATTTACATCAAAATTTAAAAGATGGCTCCTATAGAATTTAGAAGTAGCTCTCATCACGCTTCAATACACAATGTAGTATTTTGATCCTATACAACCCAATGTGATCATTTTAGGCTAAGTCATCACCACTCTAAAATGCATTGTTACTAGATTGAGATGTAAATTTATTCATCAATTTCGTTACATTCTCTAATTGGGACTCCCAATTTTATCTCCAATAACATGATTATAGGACTCCCGTGAAGTAATCTCAGACTCCTCTCTCTCATCTTTACTCTTTAATTTCAAATTTGTTAATATATGAATATAATATATGAATATAATTGTATATGAATATAATATAATACTATATCTGTCTATATATTATAGTATAGACACCAACTATAGCATGATATAATAGGAGGATTGAGAGAGAGGCGCGACATGAGGACAAGGGTGTAGAGGATTCAATGTTTATGTCTGAAGACATGAGGGTTTACAAAGCTTTATTCACAGATCCAAAATAGGCGCGTGTGATGTACAGCATGTGGAGGCGCTTTTAAACGCCGTTGATCATAAAACGGTGTCGTTTTAATTAAATAAATATGCGACGTTTTTAAGACGTCGTTAAATATTAATAATGATGACGTTTAAAAAAACGCCGTTAAAAAAACGTCGCAAAAACTCTTATTTCTTGTAGTGTTATGTGGTAAATAATGTTTTTGCTCACTACATGCTTGAATTTTCAGTTATTCGTACCATTATCAAATAACAATTGTTTACTTAACATTATTTGAATTAAAATCGTTTTATAACTTTAGAAAAACCACAATAATGTGAAATAATAAAAAGTAAAATTTGGCATGTGGCTTAGGGAATTTTTTTTACTTGTCATTTCTCAGTAAACTTTGAGTTTTAAGAGGTTTTTGAGATGTGATGTCTTTATTATTTTTTATTACATCAAAAGTTATATAGTTTGGTGAGTATTAATGTTTCATATAACATTATTCATAAATAACTCGGTGAGTAACCTTAAATAGTGTTGAAAATAGAGATAAATTTAAAATAAATTTGAAATAATTTTTAACATAATTTTAAGAATATGTTTTATTACATCAACAATTATATAATTTTGGGGAGTAAATCTTTCATATAACATTATTCATAACTCGGGGAGTAAGCTATATAGATAAATTTAAAATAGTATTGAAAATAAAAATAATTTTGAAATAATTTAAATAATAAAAGTAAGTTCCATACACAAAATTCAAACCTCATCAAGGTTTAAAATTCATCCATCAGACGATCACCGGAAACTCGCCGGAATGTTCAACATCACCAGAATATCGTTGAAATGTTCTGAATGTCACTGGCCGGAAACTCGCCGGAATGTTCAACATCACCAGAATATCGTTGAAATGTTCTGAATGTCACTGGAAGTCTCGGAATGTCCAGAACATTTGTTGGACGTCAAGAATATCGTTGGAGACTCATTGGAATGTTCAAAATATTGTTGGGACAAAAAAAAAAAAAAAAATATTGATAAACTGAAATGAAAAAAAAAAAAAAACAACAGCAGCAACAACAACGACGACAACAACAACAACAAAAAACAACAACAATGAGAAAAAAAACATATATTATTTTTTAAATTTTTATAGAATTTAAGCAAATAATTTTTAATATTGATCAAACTGAAAGCAAATTTTGAAACTATAAAATGTTACAGTTTCAAAATATAATTCTATTAAACATTTATCCTTATTAATCAAACTGAAAAACACGTTATAAAACTGTAAAATTTTATAGTTCTAAAGAATGTTATAAAACTACAAAATTTTATAATTTTAAAGTATGATTCATTTTAACACCAAAAAAAATTAAAACTGCAATTTTACAGTTTTCACTGCCTATAATTAAAATTCGAAAACAACTTGTTCAAAAATTTAAATTTTTTCCATTAAAATAAGAAAATAGAAATGTGTAGTAGAGAAAATGTAAAAAAATTGAGAGATTGAAGGAGATAGACAAATATAGAGAAAAAATTGCACTCCAGCAATTATTTTTTGTTTAGATCTAGTCGGATCTGATGTAGATCTATTCGGATATAATGTAGATCTGAGTAGATCTACATCAGATTTCAGTAGACCTACTCACCTTCTTGGTCAAAAATATATCTTCTTCACCGTTGGTGAGAGTGAAGTAAGAAATCAGTGGTCGATGGTTCCTGGTGAACCCCAATCGATGGTGGTCATCGATTGCTGGTGACTATATATTAGAAAAAGAAAGAGAAGAAGTAAGATGTGGTTGCTGGTTGCCGAAAATCAAGAAGAGAAAGAGGCAGAGAAGAAGAAAAACATTACAAGACTTTTGGGTATAAACAAGAGGTTGTTGGACTAAATAGGCCACACCTCTTCTAAGGAGGACTTATTAGTAATTTGTCCTATTTTAAATAACCTTTAACTAAAAATTACAAAACCAAGATTAATGGTGTAATAATTCAAAACTATTTCCCACATAACTAACTTCTTAACATTATGAAAATTACATGTAATTCAATAAGACATAATTAAAAGAAATTGTTTCATATGAATATTGAACAAAATAATTTTGACTACTACATTTCAACCCAAAATATTTTTCACCAGTAAGGGTTAAGACAACTAATTTGAGCAATAGACATATTAAACTGCTAATCATTATAAGGAATTAAAAGCACATGAATGCACAATCACACATTATATTATATCATGTAATTTTATGGAATATAAAAAAACCTTCAAATATTTGGAACTTATGAATTCTGTTAATGTAAATTGTAAATTGTGTAAATTACCACACCACCAACTCCACCTACCATCTCCACTACCACCCACCACCTCCACTACCATCCACTACCACCACTCACCTACCTCACCTACTCCCAAATCCTCTCCTATATAATAGCTTGTAATATACAAAATATAGACAACAATCTTGTAATACATCAATACATATCAATCAATACACAATTTATTCTCTCTCTTTCTCTCTATCAATTTATCTTACACTTTATACTAAAATACCTAAAAAAATGTAAAAAACCACAGCTTCCTACTCTGCAAACTGAAGTGCCAAGACACAAGCAAGAAACATAACCGGCAAACTTATTTGAGAACTCTTCTAGACAGCTTTAAAGGAAACGCAAGGAGAGAGACTTATTTCAGAGAGAGAAAAAATAAATAAAATTATAAAAATTACAATATTTTACATAAAAGCTAATTCTAAGAATCTGGTTTACAAGAAGAGTTTCTATTTATGTTGTCAAAATCTAAGAAAATAATAGACGTGTTATCTTTTGTACGTTGTGTTCTGGCCTCGCTCAACAAAAAACTAGCTACTTTTTCTGCCGGATTTTCTCTATCTGCAGCATATCTCTCCCTTGCCTGCTCAGTTTAACATCAAAACAAAAATAAAAATAAAATTAACACAACTCAGAAAGAACACTCCACAAAAACCCATCAATCAAGAGATAAAACCTGTTGGACAAGCTGATTTGCCTTCTTGGAGTTAACAACATCCCAAAAACCATCACTGCATCCACAGCCACATTTCCACCATGTTAAAAGAAATAAATACTATATAAAAAATTGTACGTACAACGCATTTTGGCTTGAGGAATTTCCAAATGAGAGAGGGAGAAAAAATAAAAAGACGACTTCAAGAGATTACTATCTGCTGGAAGATCTAGTTAACAAAAATGCAACATTGATTTATTGACATTGGGCTGTCGTAGTCTCCATTTAATAAGTTAACAGAAAATAGTCACGTGGTGATCATGTGCAGTTACCAAGTGACTATTTTAGTTTCTTAAAATGAGACTTAGGCCTCGTTTGGGAACAGGCTAATTTAGTAACTTTTTGGCTATTTGGCTAAAAAAGTAGGTAAAAAAAACTTATATGTTTGGGATGACTTTTTGGCTAATTACGAAAAGATGTGCAAAAAGTAGAGAGAAAAGAGAATCTTTGACTTTTTGGTATAAGTTGTTGGCTTTTTGGCTAAAAGGGTAACTTTTTGGCTTTTTGGCTAAAAAGGTAAGTCCCCAAACGGTGAATCGGTGAATCTCGCTACCTCGCCGGTGCAGATGGTGGTGGAAGTGGAGCTTCGAAATCGGTGAATCTGTGAGATTTGAATGTGAGATTCAAAATAAGGGTTTAGAGAGGATTGAGAGAGAGGGGACGTGAGGATAAGGGTTTAGAGAGGATTGAGAGAGAGGGGACGTGAGGATAAGGGTTTAGAGAGGATTGAGAGAGAGGGGACGTGAGGATAAGGGTTTAGAGAGGATTGAGAGAGAGGGGACGTGAGGATAAGGGTTTAGAGAGGATTGAGAGAGAGGGGACGTGAGGATAAGGGTTTAGAGAGGATTGAGAGAGAGGCGCGACGTGAGGATAAGGGTGTAGAGGATTCAATGTTTATGTCTGAAGACATGAGGGTTTACAAAGCTTTATTCACAGATCCAAAATAGGCGCGTGTGATGTACAGCATTTGGAGGCGCTTTTAAACGCCGTTGATCATAAAACGGTGTCGTTTTAATTAAATAAATATGCGACGTTTTTAAGACGTCGTTAAATATTAATAATGATGACGTTTAAAAAAACGCCGTTAAAAAAACGTCGCAAAAACTCTTATTTCTTGTAGTGTTATGTGGTAAATAATGTTTTTGCTCACTACATGCTTGAATTTTCAGTTATTCGTACCATTATCAAATAACAATTGTTTACTTAACATTATTTGAATTAAAATCGTTTTATAACTTTAGAAAAACCACAATAATGTGAAATAATAAAAAGTAAAATTTGGCATGTGGCTTAGGGAATTTTTTTTACTTGTCATTTCTCAGTAAACTTTGAGTTTTAAGAGGTTTTTGAGATGTGATGTCTTTATTATTTTTTATTACATCAAAAGTTATATAGTTTGGTGAGTATTAATGTTTCATATAACATTATTCATAAATAACTTGGTGAGTAACCTTAAATAGTGTTGAAAACAGAGATAAATTTAAAATAAATTTGAAATAATTTTTAACATAATTTTAAGAATATGTTTTATTACATCAACAATTATATAATTTTGGGGAGTAAATCTTTCATATAACATTATTCATAACTCGGTGAGTAAGCTATATAGATAAATTTAAAATAGTATTGAAAATAAAAATAATTTTGAAATAATTTAAATAATAAAAGTAAGTCCCATACACAAAATTCAAAACTCATCAAGGTTTAAAACGCATCCGTCAGACGGTCATCAGAAACTCGCCGGAATGTTCAACATCACCAGAATATCGCTGAAATGTTCTGAATGTCACTGGAAGTCTCGGAATGTCCAGAACATTTGATGGACGTCAAGAATATCGTTGGAGACTCATTGGAATGTTCAAAATATTGTTGGGACAAAAAAAAAAAAAAAAGAATACATGGAGAAATTAGAGTGAAAAAATATAGCAAAATGTGCTAAATATTGATAAACTGAAATGGAAAAAAAAAAAAAACAACAACAGCAACAACAACGACAACAATAACAACAACAAAAAACAGCAACAATGAGAAAAAAAACATGTATTATTTTTTTAATTTTTATAGAATTTAAGCAAATAATTTTTAATATTGATCAAATTGAAAGTAAATTTTAAAACTATAAAATGTTACAGTTTCAAAATATAATTCTATTAAACATTTATCCTTATTAATCAAATTGAAAAATACGTTATAAAACTGTAAAATTTTATAACTCTAAAGAATGTTATAAAACTACAAAATTTTATAATTTTAAAGTATGATTCATTTTAACACCAAAAAAAATTAAAACTGCAATTTTACAGTTTTCACTGCCTATAATTAAAATTCGAAAACAACTTGTTCAAAAATTAAAATTTTTTTCCATTAAAATAGGAAAATAGAAATGTGTAGTAGAGAAAATGTAAAAAAATTGAGAGATCGAAGGAAAGAAACAAATATGGAGAGAAGATTGCATTCTGACAACTATTTTTGATTTAGATAGTCGGATCTAATGCAGATCTACGTAGATCTGATGTAAATCTATATCAGATTTAAGTAGATCTACTTATATTTTTCACTGAAAACTTAATGCAAATCTATGTAGATCTGATGCAAATCTACATCAGATTTAAGTAGATCTACTTATATTTTTCACTGAAAACTTGTCTCATTCGCCGTCGGTGATGGTGAAGTAAAGTATCGGTGGTCAGTGATTGCCAGTGAACCCCAATCAATGGTAGTCGTTAGTCGCCGATGACTATATGTCAAAAAGAGAAAGAGAATAAATAAGGTGTGATTGTCGGTTAGCAAAAATTAAGAAGAGAAAGGGGCAGAAAAGAACGAAAGCGTACATAAAAATGAAGAAGAAAAATGCGTAGTAAACTTTTGAAAGTATTCAAAAGGTTGCGAGACTAAATAGATTTCTCCGGACTTCCAAGTAGTTTGCTCGAATAAAATAAAACAAATAAACTTTCAATTAATTTTGGACTCTCAAAACTCTTTCCAAAATCCAAACCAAACACAGGTTTTAAGTTTTTAATTTTTTAGGTAAATTATAAATACATCATCTGAGATTTGCTTAAAATATAAATTGTTTTTTTTAGTTTAGAAAACTATAAATACTCCGATATTAAAATTTTTTATTTAATAAAACTAATTGAAAAAATAAAATTTCATTATCTAAATTATCAATTAAAATAAATTTTTGACATCATTAAAAATTATTAATTAATTTAATATTTTTTTAATAAAATAAACTATTTATTATAAAATTAAAAAAACTTTAAGCAACGGGATTAAAATTACAGGAGTAAAGTGATTTTTATTTTATTTTTTGTGGGCTGAATGAGTATCGAGTATAGTATCGACAGTTGAAACCTCCGGTTTCTCACTACTCCACCACTGCTCTCTCTCTTTCTTTGTGCCGATCCGAAGAAAAAGTGAATGAGCAACAGCGATCAATCCTCCTCGAATCCTCCGACCATTTTTCACCACCACCAGGTCCTTTTTCAACCATTGATTTCGATTTTGAGTTTGAATTTGAATTTGATTGTGTGTGTGTTTTGATTTGTGAAAGGAGTGAAACTATCGTATGGAACATCGGGGTTCAGAGCAGACTGGTTGGTGCTCCAATCGACTGTGTTTAGGGTTGGGATTTTGGCCGCGTTGAGGTCTCTCAAGACTCAATCTGTGATTGGTTTGATGATCACTGCTTCCCACAACATTGTCTCCGACAATGGAATCAAAATCGCTGACCCAACTGGCGGTATGCTGTCTCAGGATTGGGAGCCTTTTGCTGATGCCCTCGCTAGTGCCCCTGATTCTCAACATCTTGCCCAGGTCTCTCTCTCTCTCTTTCTCTCCCCATAGAAACACATAACATATATGATATATATATATATATATATATATGACAATGAAATGAAGAGGAAGATATTAAGGGAACTAGTGGTGGGTGCAAACGCGATGGGTTTGTAATTTTATATTTAAATATTTTAGATAGTTTGATTATTGATAAAAACTGATTAACAGTTTGGACAGTTGGGTGGCGGAGAAAATTTTGTAACAATAAGTGGATGGCATAGTTATTGGGTGGGAAGGGGTGACCGTTATTTTGTTGGAGGGGCATTTTTGGAAAAGTAAAAACCGTGACAGTGTTCACCTCAAGTTGTATTAGGGGTGCAACTAGGGAGAGTCTGGACCAATTGAGAGGTTGTTCAATCTCGGTCCAAGTTGTGGGAAGAGCTACTACTTAGGCCTGCCAAACCCAAATTGTAATCCGAGGTTCTATGTCCAAGCTTGACTTGAATTAAACCGAATTGCCCAAGTTGCAAATAAATTTCAATATTTCTTCTTCTTCTTCTTCTTTTATTTTTTTATTTTTATTTATTTATTTATTTATTTTTACTGCAGTTAATTAATTTGTTAAAATTAGACTTTATTTATAATTTTTTTTTAATAAAAATCATTAATAATGTCATGACAAATTATTTATATAATGTAAGAGGGATGCAGCTACGATGGTCTTTACAATTTGTGAATGAGAAAAAATAAATAAATAAAATTTTGTGATGTTATTCAATATGATCTAACAATCTAAATTATTTTAATATCATCCACTGACTAATAATTTATATGTATATTCAAGATTTATATAAGTACATATATATAATTCGCGTTTCGGGTTGCTTGGGTTGTTTGATGTTTCTGTCCAATCTTGTCCAAATTTAATTTAGGCTTTTAAATTTTTGTCCAAACCCATACCAAATTCAAAAATATTTGTCCACGCTCTAAAAAATTTTGGATTGGGCTCGGGTGGCTCGGGTTGAGCCTGCCCAAATTGCACCCCTAAGTTGTATGCTTTATATAATAGGATAGATAACTGAATAGATGTTTGCAGTAAAAATGGCAATAGGTTTTATGTTACCATTTGTAACAGAAAAACAAAAATGGAAGAAAAGGGGAGAAAAGACCACTTCAAGGGGGAAGATCTTCTGTTTCAATTTGAGGAGAATCAGAGCTCCATAATTCATAAGAAGTTTAATTCAGGAAACATCCAGTTTTCAATCCGTGACTACGTCTTTGAATACAAGAAATTAGATTACAAACTTGAAAACCCACTAATTACTATAACAGATACAACCTAATTATCTAAGCAAGTGGTCGGTCTGTTGAGTCTTGAGCAATGCTCTGTACCATTCACTTCAAGACATTTGTCCTATTGTCTCCTAAAACACAACATAAAAGTGATGGGTCCTACTTTTTAACCAATAAAAATCAAGTTGAAACACCACATCATCTTGCTCCAAGAGTACTAAATAATTTTCCCTATCTTAGAGACTTACTAACCAACTAATTTCAAAACTTCTCATTACTAGGAAACTGCTAATAACCAACAAAATAAAATTAAAAATATTTTAAAACATTATGAATGTCATTTTATACTTCAGTTGATGCTTTGAGTTGAGGTATTATGTGGATTTCTGATAGAGTTGATAATGTTTGTATGCTTATACCCTCTACAATTGTTGATTGCATAAATTAGGAAGGAAAATTGAACCCAGGTTTGGTTTCTCAAAACAGTTGATAGATGATTTTGTGAAGAAGGAAAACATTCCACTTGAAGGAGCAGAGTCAGCTGAGATATTGTTGGGAAGAGACACAAGGCCGACTGGGAAGTCTCTTCTGGAAGCTGCAAAGCAAGTATGGCTTCCCCTCAAATACCATGAACTTTCCCTTACTAATTACTAGTTTTTGTACATACATGGATACATATTGCGTATGCTGTCTATATAGTTATTGCCTTGTAACCTCCAAAACCACTTATTGTAGTTTAAAAAAATACCCATACTTCGCTAAAAAATATTTACCTTCTCTCCTTCCTGTTCTCCTTCTACGTTTTTCCTATTTTGGCCTACTTTGTACCTATGAATGATGTGTCTGAGTGTGTACTCATGTGATGTAAATTGAATACTTTTGTTATTTAGGATGGGTCATGATTCAATCTGCCAATGTTTGGTTGACCCTATACATGGTAGAGGAAGGCATAGGTCTTTGTTCGCTCTATTTTTTTGTTCTCCGTAGATGCATCGCTTGTAAAGGGGTTTGTACCTGCATTGCCTTCAAGATTGCTTTCTATAATCATAGAGGTAGAGAGAAATTCTCACTTATCTTTGGTTTTCAATTCAAGGGAATCATTTCAATAGTTGGAGCCATTGCAGTTGACATGGGAGTTCTAACGACCCCACAACTGCATTGGATGGTTCGTGCCAGAAACAAGGCCATGAATGCAACTGAATTGGACTATTTCAACCAGCTTTCAAGCTCTTTCAGGTTCATTGAAGCATCATGTATATACAGTCGTTCAGTTTGTTGGAATAAATTTTATTAACATATTTTTGTTTATTGGGGGCATATGATTCTCAGGTGCTTGATAGATCTGATTCCCCAGGGAATTGCACCCAATAAGATGAATGGCATTGTGGTTGTTGATGGGGCAAATGGTGTGGGTGGAGAAAAACTTGAAGCTCTCAAGAGGATTTTGAATGGTTTTGATATAGAGATTCGCAATTCTGGTAAAGAAGGTGTACTCAATGATGGAGTTGGTGCTGATTTTGTGCAGAAGGAAAAGGTTGCTCCACGTGGATTTGGTCCTGCCAATGCTGGTATAAGGTGAGACATCATCCTGTGGCTGATCTTAGTCATATGTGACTTGACTTGACTTGACTTGATAGATTTTGCATGTTAAGATGAATTTTGGTTGTGAACTCTCTCCAATGTTAGTGATGTTTTTGTCTTATACAATTGCATCATGCACAATTGTTTGGAAACACTGGTGGATGATACGTCGCAATTTGATGCATATCTCATTTTTCTAGTTTCATGTTGATGCAGACTTACTTGCTCTGATATAGATTAAAATGTATGCGTCTGTTGGACAATTGTGTTATCGAGATCAGTATCATTTGGTTGTTCATTTCTATGTTACATGTAGCAATAGTTGACTGAGTAAAGTCCCAAGTTATATTTGCAAAATCTTCAAACTATGCATTGTCTATCGGAAGTGGGAATTAATTGCTTGGATGGTTCTAGTGTTTCAGGTGTGCAAGTTTGGATGGAGATGCTGATCGACTTGTGTATTTCTCTGTGCTTTCAAATTCTAACAATAAGATTGATCTTGTTGATGGGGACAAGATATTGTCTTTGTTTGCGTTATTTATTAAGGAGCAACTAAGTACCCTCAACAAGAATGAAGGTGACAAAGATAACAAATGTTACCAGCCAACTCTTGGGTGTTGTACAGACAGCTTATGCAAATGGGGCATCCACAGATTACCTGAAACAATCAGGCCTAGAAGTCATGTTTACTCCAACAGGAGTGAAATACCTGCACGAGAAAGCTGCTGAGTATGATATTGGGATCTATTTTGAGGCAAATGGGCATGGAACCATATTGTTCTCAGAAGGTTTCTTACACTGGTTGGATGGTAGAAACAGTGAGCTTGCTTTAACTTCGAAAGGTCATTTCTGATACAGTTCTCATATTTTTGTTTGCTTCATTTTGTCTTTTTTCCCCCATTTTTTCTTGTATTCCTCATATTTTTGGTGGTTATTGATATTTTTATTTTCCGAATGAGTTTGTTCATGGTATTCTTGTGGGATTCTTGATTTATTGATTGTTTGTTTCAGGTTCAGAACAGCAAAAGGCTGCTATGAGACTATTGGCAGTCAGCAAGTTGATCAACCAGGCAGTGGGAGATGCTTTGAGTGGGTTGCTTCTGGTGGAGGCTATTTTGCAGCATATGGGATGGTCAATCCATAAATGGAATGAACTTTATCATGATTTACCCAGCAAACAACTAAAGGTTTTTTCTTTATACTTCATAAAAAGTTCTATAGATGCTCTCTGATTTACTTTTCAGCAAAGTCTTAAAAGGCTTTATTGAGGCTCACCTCAAGTTGAGGCTAAGGCAAACTGAATTGAGGTTTTGATTTTTAGGTGATACTCTCCAAAAGCTTGCGCATCACAGTTTTGAGATGTGCGCCTTGTATATGAAGAGTTTGTCTTGGATTGTTGTTAAAGTTACTCTAATACATGGTTTAAACATAAAACAGAAGAACCTCTTTTATAACTACATTCCATGGAAAAATTAAGCAAATGACCAGCCAAGAAAAAATACAAAGCTAAATCTCAAGCGAGAAGGTCGATAACTAAAGCTAAGAATGTTGATTTTCACCTTTGATGAGAGCAAACTTTCTTCTGTGCAGTGCAATGTTTGACGCCTTGAGGAGAAAAGTATTTATGCCTTTATATTAATGGAAGGGTGCAAAGTAATTAACCCAATTATTCATGAATAAACTTGGTATATATGTTCTTTTGGTTTCCGTATAGTCTCTATAATGACTATTTGAGCTCGAACACTATTTTTGCCTGTCAGATGGCCATGGTTTTTTTTTTCTTTCTCACAATTTAGTTATTCATAAGGGCTGATTGAAGCCTGTTTATTTGTCCTTATTTTGTCATTAATACATTTTTTATTATGCTAATATGGGTATTTTGTTGCTTGTGAGTCAAAAAAATATGTTATCTTTCTATATTGGCATTCTCTTTTTTCAGATAGTTAAGGTCTTCACATTATTTACTTTAAAATTAGTGCTTCAACTGCTTTTCATATTGTTTATTTGGTTTTAGGTAAAGGTCGTTGACAGAAGTGCGATCGTTACAGAAAAAGCGGAAACTGTGGTTGTAAGGCCTCTTGGCATTCAAGAAGTCATTAATGTTGAAACTGGTAAACACATATCACTGTAACTTCTGATTTCGTACTCTCGGATGCCAATCTTTGCCCATATCTGATTTCTATTTAATAGATTCATTCAATCAACTTTGTTAGAATATATAATATATTATGTTAGTATAATATTATGTATATTATTATGTTTAGCTTTAGCTTTAATAATTAGTATAGCTTTAGCTTTCATAATTAGTGTAGCATTAGCTTTCTTTAGCTTTATGCTTTCGGTGACTCTCTCTAAAAAGCGGAAACTGTGGTTGTAAGGCCTCTTGGCATTCAAGAAGCCATTAATGTTGAAACTGGTAAACACATATCACTGTAACTTCTGATTTCGTACACTCGGATGCCAATCTTTGCCCATATCTGATTTCTATTTAATAGATTCATTCAATCAACTTGATTGTCTATTGAAATATGTTAGTTATTTGGCTAGTTCTAATATATGCCAGAGTCACATTAACCTTCAAATGGAATCCTCTCTATGATGACAAATATAAAAAAATGAAATAACGGCTTGCAAACTCTTCTAATTGTTGGTGTATTGTTGTTTGGGTTGGTTGTTCTTTGTGGTAAATTGTGTCTCACATGGCCAAACATGCCATTACCTAAGGGGTTGACCCCATAAAAAGTCAGAAAGAAGCCTCGTCACTAGCCTAGAAATTTCATGTTGGCTCGTGATCCTTCCCTTGCCTAGGTGTCATGCACTTTACCCTTGCTTGGCACCTTGCCTTTACTTTGCCCACTCGGTGGAAGTGGACTTAAGTCACTTCACCTGCTTAGCAGCTCATGTGTCTCACTTGCGTCTCCAAGACTTTGCTCGACTCTGGACTTGCACCATGACGCTGAATAGCTTGTCTAAGTTTGGAGCAGGAGCTAGTGACCTCCTAGGGTTGGTACCTTGATCGTGTGAGCGACCCACGACTCCTAACCGGAACACCAGAGTTGTAGATTGGCTGTTAATAGTGAGGGCTTATGAATGTTGTGCAGCCCAAACCATCAGGGTGGTTCCCAGTTTGACTTGTCTTAGACAAGAGAGGTCTATCAGTCCTACCTGTTTTACATCTTGAATAGAGCATCATACCTACTCAGTAGTGTACAACCCTTGGCATGACCCTCGAGGATGAGTTGGCTTCCATGACCCAACTCTCCAACAAAAAGGTCTCCACCTCCATACAAAGAAACACCCTTAAGTAGGGTGCACCCTCTCACACCTATCATCAGAGGCTTCTTCCTCGCTACTGTTCTCTCTATGCTCTAAGCCTGCTTCGACTCTCTCCCTCTCCATCTTCAGTGGCCTGACATCATCTTAGTGCCTACCATAATTCTTAGAGGGCCCACAGTCTGCCCACATCACCATTGGCCGTCAACATTCTTCATGTTGCTGCTAGTACAGGGAGTGTGTAGTTTATGTATGTGGCGTATTTATACTTTTTTTAGCAAGTGAATGTGACCTAAAATGCTAAATACCCTACAATCTCAAATGTTTCTGATTTTTATTTATTTATGCAGCAAAATAACCCGGAGGCAGATGTTTTGTACGGCCATCAGGAACAGAGGATGTTGTAAGTGTATACGCAGAGGCAACCACAGAGGAAGCAGCAGATAACCTTGCCAGTTCCGTTGCACGACTTGTGGATCAGTTTCTTGGGTTTGGCAGCTCCTGATAATCTCCTTCTTGACTTTCTCACCTCGTTTGAAGATCTTTATACAGATTTTTTACAATGAATGTGATTTTTAAGACCTATTTATTGAAAAAGGGGGTGAATTTATGGACTTGTATGCGTACCCTTCAGTGATTTACTTATGGCTCAACTTCTTTTAGCTGCGTTCGGTATAGAGTTTCTCACAAATTTTTTAACAATCTTTTTAACTTTTAATTTGTTTGTTTGGATAGAAACAAGCTTTTTAAACTTAAAGATGGTTCCATATTTGAGGGTATTGTGTACGAACATGAATTTTAATGAAACCATTGCCTTTGATAGTCTTGTATTTATGATGTTTCTGACTGATTTAAGCTATAAGATTTCATTGTTACACAACTTTTGTGAGTCCGGATCCTCTCCAGCCAAAGACTCCCTCCAGTCCTCTGGTCAAGGGCCACGATTTGGCCACGTGGCTTAATGAAGATCTACGGCTCAGATAAAATAAAAATAAAAATAAAAAATTTGAATTTCGTTCATTTCGACCCAGCACAAAGCTTCTCTCAACACAGCCACAAAAAAAATTTGAATTTCTTCAGCTTCGATGAACGGCAACGGCATGTCGTGACCGACGACGGCGAATCGAAGTCGGCGGTGAACATCGGTGGGCTCTCCCTCTCTCCCTCTATCTTACTCCGAACATTTGGACTGCGATTTGAGTCGCAATTGGAGCTACGAACCATAGTTAAAGGTAAAAAAAAAAAATTTGTTGATGTTTGTTTAGATTGAAAAAATCTAAAGCACTATGACCTCAAAAATTTGTTGATGTCTGTTTAGATTGAAAAAATCTGAAGAACCAGAGATGAAGGAAATCTGAGATGGAGAGACCACCATTTTAGGTAGAAATGTTTAGTGAAATTGAAAAAATCTGAAGCACCATTTTAGTTAAATGTCTGTTTAGATTGAAAAAATCTGAAGCACCATAAAAAATCTCCCGTCCTTTGACCACCATTTTAGGTTAAATGTCTGCTTTGATTGTGGATTGGCCAGTTCTTAGTTGTTTGGACTGCCTTATAATTGTTGCTTTATTTGATCTTCAAATTAGTGATCTTCAAATTAGTGAAGGAGATGGCAATGCATATTTGACTTGGAGGATTATGTTCCCACTGAATTGTGTATTAAAGATCATGTAGCAATCTTTTTATGAAATGATAAATGAATTAAAACAAAAGAGTAATTCAAGTAAAAAAGAATAGTTTGTTTCATTCTCATCTTAAATAGTTTGCTTCATTCACTCTTCAAAACTAAGAGTATTTGATTTGCTTGATGGTGTGAAAACTGTGCTTAAAAACTAACAGTTTTTTGGTTGTTTCTATTGGATGCTCTGTTATCTATTTAGTTCTCTTACTTTGTTCCTATTGACTAAATTTTGCCCCGAATGTGTTTTTTAGTGGACTTTGGGACTATTTCTTCTCTCCTAATTCCTAACATAAGCATAGTTCATATATTTGTGCATTTTATCAATAATTATAAAATGTTTTTTTAGTTTCCAAAGTAGCCTTCATGTTTCCTATTTTGGGCATAGTTTCAACCATTTACTATTCTTGTTTCATTGTTACAGAGAATATATGTTTAATTTTGTTTCCTAAACTAATTATTTACATCTTGATTATGATGAGTGAACAAGTTGAGGACATGCCTCCATATCATATTCTAAGCTCACCAAGACATTGTTTTTTATTGAAGAATATTAAGGAGACACTTGATGACTATTTAGTATTAGATTAGGAGAGATATATTATATACCAACTTCTAGTATTAGATTAGGAGAGATGACTATCTAGTATTATATACCAACTTCTTAGTCCAATGAAACTATTACAATAGTGAGAATATGATATATACATTGTTTTTAACCTTTTACAAATGATGATTTCATTTTGTAAACAGGAGAGACTAGAAGATATTCACCTTACATTAGAGCATTTATACTTTAACTAAAAAAGAATAGTATCCTTTTGATAAGAGTTCATGACCTAAAACATTTATCCTTTTGATAATTTTTTGTAGGTCAATCTCAATGTCAAGTACAAATGCAAGTATGGACAACATGCATGAAGTCAGATTCGAAAACCGCAATTGTCGATGTGGCAAAAAAACTATGGTTAAGATTTCTCAGTCAACGGATAATCCAAATTGCCTTTATTTTGTATGCCCCAATTATCCGAATGGTTGTAACTTCTTCAGTGGTGGATCCCTCCACATATGCAGCATAATTTGAAGGTGGTCGATAATGATATTTTTGAAGAACGCATGGAAGTCTTGTCTACTCTTAGAGAAGTAATTATTGTGAATGGGGAGCTCAAAGACATGACTATGAAGAGTAGGAAACAATATAGAGACTTGGCAATGATGGTTGAAAGAGTTGGTGAAAAATTGAATTAAGCCTTTGCTTTTTTTGTTTTGTTGTTGGTGGTAGTTGTGATTCTAGTGTATTTGAAATAGTGTATGTAATGTAAGGTAGTATGAGCATGACTTGTATTGTAGGTTGAATGTGTATGTAATATGAGGTAGTATGAGTATGACTTGTAATGTACGTTGAATGTGTATGTAATGTATGGTGGACCACTACCATTTTGTTCAAGTGGTAATGAACAGTATTAACAAGTTTCACCAAATGCTGTGAATCAACAAATGCTATGAATCAGTATTAACAAATTTCAACAAGTTTCACCATTCAACAAGTTTCACCATGAACATCAACATCAACAAGTTTCACCATTCAACATCAACATCAACATTAAATACTTAACAAGTTTAAACAAGTTTCACCATCAACATCAACATCAACAAGTTTCACCATTCAACAAGTTTCACCATCAACATCAACATCAACAAGTTTCACCATTCAACAAGTTTCACCATCAAATACTTCAACTCCAACATCAACATCAATGTTAAATACAGCAACTCAGAGGCATCTCCTATGCATGAAATTTGAAGTGCCTTCCACCTTTTCATGGCCATCCAAACCCTGAAAAAAAAATCAGCACCAAAACTATACTTCAGCAGCACAACATGATAGTATTTATACACCAAAAAAATGGCCAAAATACAGCGGCTCAACAACACAAATTCAGCACCAAAAAGAGCATTTCAGCAGCACAAAATCAGCACCAAAACCAGCATTACAGCAGCACAAAATCAACACCAAAGACAGCATTTTAGCAGCACAAAATCAGCAGCAAAAACTATATTTCAGCAGCACAACATGACAATATTTCAGCACCCAAAAAATGACCAAAATACAACAACTCAACAACACAAATTCAGCACCAAAAAGAGCATTCCAATAGCACAAAAACCAGCATAAACAGTACCAGATCAGCATAATTTGTTTTGTTAATGGGTCTCGCTTGTCAACCTTCCGAAATCCCTCTTTATTGCAAACCAAATTTCTAGAAATAATTTGTTTTGTTAACTTGTTCTTCTTACAATATTCTCTTCTTATGCTAAATCTCATTCTTCCTCCATATGCATTATAAAAATCGTACGCACCTTCTTCCGAATCAAAGATCATTCCTTTTTTTGGCTTCCAACCACAATCATTGTCAGGTTCCATATCCATATAAAAATGCAACTGAAAAGTAGAGGCAATCAAATGGGAGAAGTATCAATGCACAATAATGTTGGAAATGGTAGAAAAATTCTGGGTAAAACTAGAATTTTTTCTCAAATTTGGTCTATTTTTTAGGTGGGCCCCGCGCATCGATTTACACGGGTCAAAGTGGTAACACGTTCTATGTCGCGTTGTGATTCACGTGGTATATTTGGTTGCTCAAAACCATTACCGAGTGAATGGAAAATTGAAGCCAAAGTGTGCTCCATGGAAATGGAGTTTTGGTAGAAATTCCTTAAAGTTGTAAATTGGCTTGTCCCACATTGATTTGGTGGGAAGTTTTGAAAGGGTTTATAAGGCTTGGGTGAGATACTTGGAGTGTGCCCCAAGGGGTACCCAAGTGTTTTAGAGGGAGAGGTTATGGGCAAAATGGGCTAGACCCATTGGACCCAAAAATCACCACACGCGCGCGTCGCCGTCCGTTCGTCGGGCGGGCTAGGCCTTGGCTTGGGTGCTGGTGTGTAGTTGGGCTTGTTCGGCCCAATACTAATCTTTTTGGGTCAAAAACATTTGAATTTAATTTTATTTTTAGTAAAATAAAATCCAGAATTCAAATTAAACTGATTTAGATTTTTTGTACATCCAAACAGGGCCCTTCCCGTTTTCAAACAGAAATAAACTAGTTTGGAATTAGTGCACACCCAAACAAGGCCCTTCCCGTTTTTTTCTATTTGTTTGAATTATTAACAGATTCAAATCTGTTTGAATTCAAAACCAACAGGTATCATACCTGTTCAATTCAAAACTAAGAGCCACCTTTACATCTATAAATAGGACCACCCTCATTTGATGTTATTTTTTCAGAAATTTCGTATTTCACCTCTGCTTATTCTATTCTTCATTTTGTTGCATTTTATTCCTGAAAGAAAGAGTGCAAACACTTAGTGTGTTCGTAAGGCAAACAATTTGTAGTGCTGCTATTGTTTGTGGTAGATCATTTCATCCTGGGAGATAGACGTCCAAATTTTGAAAGCACCGTGGAGAGGACGAATCTGTCTTAAGGACACAGTGTTAAACACTGGACTTGATCAGAAAAGTTATTCAAATAAATTAACCAAGTAAGTTGTTTAATTTTATTCAGATTTTCAGTGTTGTTTTTATTTATTAAAATCAGATTTTAATTTTGTTTTTGTAACAAAAATAAAATCTGTTATTTGTTTATTTATTTATTATTTCGAGTTTGATTTTTATAATCAAACAAATTCTCTCATTTTCCTTTATTTCTTTAATATTCTTGTTTGTTGTTTTGTACACAACAGAATTTAATCTATTTAAATACAATGAAGATTGTCCTAACAATCTTAGAACAGACCCCTTTTGGGTATCTCATTATATTAATTTTCTTGTTGTTCAAAGTAATATTCTGGTTGGAAAAACAAATAGTGATTAATGCTATTTGACAATAGTAGTAATATACTGTCTCTTTTCTTTGACAACTAGTTTAATATACTGGTGTCATTAACAAAATGCAGAATATTAATTGATATTATAGAAAATTATTGTGATATTTATTTTTTCTAAGTTTTAGTAACAAGGAAAATAAAATTATTTTGTTGTTATATTTATTTTCTAGTTTTAGTAACCAGAAAATTAATTTGTGTTTTAATTTTTTCTGATTTTTTTAATCAGAGATTATGAGCTACTAACACTGAAACTGCATCTGGCAGTGGTACTCCTATGTTACACCTACATCGGTCCCTATCCAGAACCATGTTCATGTACCAATCAAATCATGGAGAAAAACCGGAAAAATTAACGGTACCTCACCGAGTTTAAGAGATGGCAAACAGAAGATTGATGTTTTATCTTACGACTCTTAATTTGGCCCGGTTTCTCCATGAAGAGGCTCCAGCACTAAGAGGGTGAAAGTGATCGGCAAGTTGTTGCCGCTGTAGATGCTTGGAAACATTCAGATTTCCTGTACAGAAACTACATCCTGAATGGCCTTGACAATATGCTGTATAATGTATACATGTCCTCTGAAAACAGCAAAAGAATTGTGGATTCTTTGGAGAAGAATACAAGACAGAAGATGCCGGCACGAAGAAATTTGTCGTCGGTAAATTTCTAGACTTTGTAATGGTAGACTCCCAAACGGTAATTTTCTCAGTTCAAAGTTTTCAAATAATTTTGCATGATATTCATTCAGAAGGTACGTGTAGACGTCCCCGAACGCCCCAGGAGGGTGGGCTCCTGTTCTGTCATTTGGGGTCACTACAGCTCAAGACTCTTAAATTGTCACGGTTCTAAGTCTGAACCAAAGAGTCCAAATCCGGCAAATTATTTTTGAGAAACAGATTTTTGAAAGAAGTGCCAAACATGGATTGCTTTGCCAGATACAGAGTCGCCACCTAAATGTTTTATTTTGAGAAATTTAGAAAACCCTGACTCGTTGTTAAGGCCACGTGTCCGTCATCACAAAGTTGCCTCGCTCGGAAACTTGGGTACGATTGGGGAAGGTCACTTCGTGAGCACCCCGTCGCCCGATCAAAAAATCGGCCTCTACTACCATGATACTATTTTTGAAAACATTATGCGTTCTTATTCCGGTTATTAGCCTAGATTACTAGGTGATGCGCACAGCATACAAGTATAGACTGGATCGCCTGAATTGGAACAAAACATTTCATGTTTGTTTTGAAAGATGGTTTGCTACTCGCAAGTAGGCTTAAAGATGCAGATTTTGCCACCCTCAGGTGGGCTTAAGAAAAGATGTTTTGCCACTATCTAGTGGGCTTAAAACTCACAGTTGATGATTTGTTCCAATA
>NW_021025865.1:465409-567918 GCF_004153795.1 Camellia sinensis
AGTGGATTTTCAGTGGTGAAGAAGGGATTTTGAAGTCTTGCATAGGGGAGGGACACCCCTCTCCCTTGGTCCCTCTTTTGTCCTCATTTTTGGCTTAATATGGTAGCATGTATGCTCAGTTGTTTATGACTGCTTTTCAGAGGTTTTTTTGGGTGTTTTGGATCATGTTATACCTCTGTCCTATGTTGGGTTTATTGGCCTTTTACATGAATAACATACTTGCTTTGAAATCCCATCATTTGGCTTAAAGAGTGTCATGTTGTAACACATCATTTGAGCATGATTTTGGTTCGGCACTAAGATGTTTTTAGCATTGTTTTTCCATGCTTAAGTCTGTTGGTTATCAATTTGGTCATGTTTGTTATGGTTGCTATGCATTTTGGCTTGCAATCTTTGAGTATGTTGACCTCTAGCATGCATAGTTTTGACTATCCTCATGATTTGGCATCATTTAGGACCACATTTCAGTCCAAGAATCATGTTTGTATGTGTGCATACATGACCTCTTTCATGCTTTAAAGGTGCGCCTTTTTATGCTTACACATGAGCCTTGGTGCATACACCTCTTTGGAGCCACCTTAGCTGCCATATTAGGAGGATTTGGAGTCTTATTTTGCCTGTAAAAATCCTGTTTCTTACTTGTCTAAATCATGCTATGATTGGTCTTGTTGTTGGAAGTGAAGTGGCCCTTTTTGTGCCTTAGCCTTAGGGCCTTTGGTTTGCTTGTTGGCATGAGCATTGGTCCACCTTTTGGACACTTTTTGGCCACTGTTTTGGGGTGGATCAAGGTCTGCCCCTTTATGGTTCAAAGCCTTCTTGCATGCTTGTCTCATGTCCATTGCTTGATTGCTTCATTAAGCCTTGTAATGTGTTGATCCCATTGCTCGAACGGTCCATGTTTGCATTATGTTTATGTCTTGCATACCTAGCATTGCATACTTGCCATACGAGTTGCATAACATTCGGCATGCCTTGCATTTCCATGTCATTGTTGCATTTTAAACCATGTTTGCATAACATGCATTGCATTACTTGGTTTGGGGTGTCAAACCAAGTGTGAGGGTCAAGGAACATTCATACTTCAAGTGATGTAATGTCCCTTGATTCTCGGTCACCGGGGCTTTTGATTTCGACATGATAAGGCTTTGGTCTTCATTTGTGTGATTGCATGCATTTTTACATCAAGTGGCAAACTTGATCCTTTGGGCTATCATGCACCATTGATGGCTCGGGGATCGAGGGCCATGCTTCCGTGAGTTCAAAGCATGGGGGGAAGCATGATCATGCTCACATGTGCCTGAAAATCCCATACCGTATACTGTCTGTTCTCTGTTGCTGTCAAAACTGTCTTCTGCAGGAAGCTTCTGCCGACCGGCAAAATTAAGTGCCGACCGGCAATCTTTGAACAGCCGATAAATCCAAGGACAGCCGATGGAAATCCTAGACTGCCGGTGGGGATTTCCCCCAGCCGGTGGTACTCTGTGGCATGAAAGGAACCTGTCCTAGGGCTTTGGCAATTTTCAGAGAGACAGGGCAGTATAAACAGAGGCAGCAATGGTACGGTACGAGTTTTTCAGGCAAGCCGGGTTTCGAGCACGCATCATTCGCGCATCCCGAGACAGAGGCTGCGGCTATCCCCTTCTTTCTTTTGCATTCTTTCTATTAATTAATTAGAAATTCTGTAATAATTTATCTGCTTATCATTTGGACTGTAATATTTATTTGGCCCCTCCGAGTGAGGGCAATGATGTAATAAGTGTGCGTGAGTGTGTGTATGTCTTCCAACCTCACGTCTTTCTTCCCTTTTATTTACCTGCTTATGATGGTAGACTAGGGCATTTTTTTTAATAGCATACCTTATGCTATGCGTGCGTGCATTCATGCATTTGTATTGCATGCATCAGGGTCGGTACATCATTCTAACTACATTTGTACTTCAATTCCAAATTGAAAACGTGCATCAATTGACTACATTTCACATGCCATGCTTAGGTTAGTCGAGCCTATTTTAAGTACATCTTGTATGTGTTGCATTAGTCAATTTAACATGAGCTAGGACATACATGTTTGCTAACTAGTTTATTGTTTTGGCATGTGATGCATTAGCCACTTTTAACATGAACTAGGACATGCATGTTTGCTAACTAGTTTACTGTTTTGGCACGGAGTACGATGTAAGTAGTTATGCTTTAGCATCCCGCATGCGTGTGAGTGTTGCCATGACAGTATGCTTGCCATGCGAATAAATGCTTATGTGATAAATTCTTTGAATGCCTGTGGGTGAAGGGTAGATTGTTTGAATTGGAAAAACTCATTAAAATCCGTGTTTTAGCCTACTTGCGAGTAGCAAATTCCAAAACTCTTTTCAAAACAAACGGATATGCAATGCTTATTTCCAAATTAGGCGATCTAGTCTATACTTGTTTGCTGTGCGCATAACATAGTAATTCTAGGCTAATAACCGGAATAAGAACACATAAAGTTTTCAAAAACGGATATCATGATTAGTAGAGACCGGTCTTTGGACCAGGCGAGAGGGGGTGCTCATAGCTGACCTTCCCCAATCGTACCCTAGCTCCCGAGCCGAGACAACTCCGGTGATGACGGACATGTGGCCTTCGGCACCGAGTCAGGGTTTCCTAAATTTCCCCATTTTAAAATATTTAGGTGGCGATTCTGTATCTGGCAAAGTAGTCCATGTTTGGCACTTCTTTTCAAAAAATCTGTTTCTCAAAACGATTTGCCAGATTTGGACTATTTGGTTCAGACTCAGAACCGTGACACAAATCGAGTTCGAACTGTAGTAGCGAAGGTCCCCACGCGGGCACGTCTACAGTTTCTGGCGACTCTGCTGGGGAAAATTAGAGAGCTTGACTCGAACTCGTGATATCCCATTTTGACTGCGGACTTGTTACACCTAGATTTGTAAAACTAATGAACATAAAACTACATAAAAGAATTGTTAAAAGGATAACATTAAGGTCGATAATATTCTCAATTGCAATTATCATTAAGAGATTGAGACTAGCTCAAAGGAGAGTCACTTTCAAATAATTATGAATTGAGTAGGGTAATGTAACTTATGTAATTTCATAAATTAGAATTGAATACCCAAATGTAACATGACTAATTGAAAAGTTGCATAAATTACTTCAGACCTACATAAGTAATTCTTAACGAGTGGACAATAGATATACCTAAGTTTTGCCTAAAGGAAAGACTTTTGTGATATCAATAGTTCATCATTATAATTATCAAAACTTTAATATGTATATTGTTTATGCCTATCTTCGCATTACTTATGAGACCTTGTGTTAATACCTTTTAAGATCTATCAAAAAGATAACTTGCTATCTATGGTGGTTGGACTTAGAAGGGAGGCTAAATTGACTCCCCTGACCTTCCTGGGATCTTATTTGGTTATTGACTAAAGGACTCTTTAGTGACGATACCCTAACCCTTCGAGTAAAATTTGGGGCGTCACATGTTCTATCTTATTTCAGTGACAGTTCCCACCTTATTGCACTCTCTTGCATCGGGCGTCCCTCTACTTACTGACACTGTTATGGCTGAATTGACAACAATGAAATATAATGGCAACCAAGGAGTTCAGGATCACATCCTTAATATGGCTGACAAACCTGCAAAGCTTAAAACTTTAGAGATGCAAGTTGATTAAACTTTCCTCGTGCAATTTATTCTCACCTCACTTCCATCACATTTTGGTGTATTCAAAATTCACTATAACACCGACAAAGATAAGTGGAGTTTGAATGAGCTGACTAATATGTATGTTCAGGAGGAAGTGAGGTTAAGGGAGGAAGGATGTCAAACTGCATTGGCTGCAACTCATGGAGCTATAAAGAACAAGAATGGGCCTAGGGGAGAAAATCAAGCTCTAAATGGTTTCACTATCAAGTGCTACTTTTGTGGCAAGAAGGGATATGTGAAGAAAGACTGCAGCAAGCGAAAGGCTTGGTTCAAAGAGAAATGTAAGAAATTTTCTTTTGTTTGTTATGAATCAAATCTTACTAAAGTACTTTCTAACACTTGGTGGATTGACTCTGGGGCCACGACCTACATTACAAATTCCATGCAGGGATACCTCTCAACTAGAAAACCGAAGGAAAGTGAAAGATTTGTATGGGGAACCATCTCAAAGTTGAAGTCGTAGTTGTAGAAACCTATCGACTGATCTTAGAGATGGGTCATCAGATGGATCTAGAAGAAACTTTTTATGTTACTTTAATTTCTCAGAATTTAGTTTCGTTATCCAAATTAGATTATGTTGGATATTCAATTTTATTTAGTTATGGAAAACTCAATTTAATATTTAATTCAATAATGACTGGTTCAGATAATTTATGTGATGGTTTATATGAAATTATCTTAAATCATGAGTTTGCACAATCATTAGTAACTCTGCATTCGAATATTGGTTTAAAACATGGTCTAATTAATGAAAAATCCTCAATCTTGTGGCATAGACAGTTGGGGCATATCTCTAGAAATAGAATTGAAAAATTGGTAAAGAATGAGATTTTGGAAAATCTAGACTTCACTGATTTTGAGATATGTGTGGATTGCATTAAAGGAAAGCAAACCAAACAAACCAAGAAAGGTGTCACAAGAAGTAATGAGCTTCTTGAGATAATTTATACAGATATTTGCAGGACACTCAACATCCCATGTCTTAGTGGTGAAAAATATTCCATCACATTTATAAATGATTTCTCACGTTATGGATATGTGTATCTAATTCATGAAAAGTTTCAAGCTATTGATATCCTTAAGGTGTACATAATTGAAGTCGCGAGACAGTTAGATAGAAAGGTTAAATTAGTGAGATCAGACAGGAGTGGTGAGTATTATGGTAAATATAATGAGTCAGGCCAAAATCCTAGCCTATTTGTTAAATTCTTAGAAAAGAAAGGCATTCGTGCTCAATATACAATGCCTGGTATACCACAGCAGAATGGAGTTGCTGAAAGGTGTAATCATACAATTAAAGATATAGTTAGGAGTATGTTAAGTTACTCAATTGTACCCATTTCACTGTGGGGTGAAACTTTAAAGACTGCAATATATATCTTAAATAGGGTTCCTAGTAAGTCGGTCCCAACAACTCCCTTTGAGTTATGGACTTGTAAGAAACCTAGTTTGAGACACTTAGATATTTAAGATTGTCCAGTAGAGGCAAGAATCTTCAACCCACAAGAGAAAAAGTTAGACTCAAGAATGATATCTGGATATTTCATTGGTTATCTAGACAAGTCTAAAGGGTATATATTTTATTATCCTAATCACAGTACGAGGATAGTGGAGACTGGTAATGCTAGATTCCTAGAGAATGGTCAAAGTAGTAGGAGTGAGAAAACACGAGTGGTGAATTTCGAGGAAATTGGGGTGGATGTGCCAACATTTGACCGGTATCAAAAAATTATTGTTCCTCATACTATTTCACAGGCTAAGGGAAAACGAACAACATAATGAAAATCCTTCGCCATCTCATGTTTCACCACTTCATGAAGATACCACCAGTGAAAATATTGTAGAACCACCACAACCGGCAATTCTGAGAAGATCTCAGAGGGAAAGAAAGCCTGCCATTCCAGATGGCGTATGGTGTATCTACAGGAATCTGATTTTGATATTGGGATTAACAAAGATCCATTCTCATTTTCACAAGCTATGAATAGTGATGATTCTGCTAAATGGTTCAATGCTATAAATGAAGAGTTAAAACCCATGGAATAGAATGGTGTTTGGGATCTCATCAAATTGGCCAATAATTGTAAAAAAGGTCGGATGTAAATGGGTCTTCAAGACCAAGCGCGACGCAGAAGGCAATATCGAATGATTTAAAGCTAGACTTGTTGCCAATGGTTTTACTCAAAACAAAGGCATAGACAATAAAGAGACATTCTCTCCAGTGTCTAAAAAGGATTCGCTTAGAATCATCGTAACATTTGTAGCTCATTATGACTTAAAGTTGTATCAAATGGTTGTGAAAACTGCTTTTCTAAATAGGAATTTGGATAAAAAAATTTATATGGAGCAACCAGAAGGATTTGCAAAGAAAGGTAAAGAACATTTAGCTTGCAAAGAAATCCATATATGGCCTTAAACAAGCTTCCAGGCAATAGTATTTAAGATTTAATGATATTGTAGACACCCCATTTTTGACCATCCTCAAGACTTGGATGTTCTTGTAGGTTTATCCAGCAACAAGTTTGATTGCTCGTCGAGTGTTCAACTTTCGCGACGGAATGCTCCAGATTAGCTCATCTGCATGCACGTGGAGGGTTGGATTTGTTTGAAGGCTCCTTGTATCTCCTATAAATAGAGGTTTTCTACATGCATGCAAAGGGTTACAAAAGTTTGAGCTAAGTTAGAATTCTCTCTCTCTCTCTCTCTCTAGAATACTCTCTCTCTATATTTTGTGCTTGAAAATGTATTTTCTCTTCACCTTTGCACTAGCACCCTTAGCCAAACACCTTCACCTTAGTGTTGAGAATCTTGGTGGCCTTATTTGAGCTCCTTGGAGTGGTTTTGGCTCAGAAGTTTGCTGATTTGTTGATGTGCTACAAGGGTAATGATTTCACCCTTTTAAGCTTTGTTCTAGTTCATAGCTTGGCCATCTTTGTATGCTACTTTGAGCTGGTTTTAGTATAAAAAAAGTTCTATTTTTAAGGGTTAAAAATGTTGACTTGAGCCTTGTGTGGTTAGGGGGTGGTTACCCCCCTTTGCTCTTTGGCTTGAAAAGCCTTTGAGCCTTCTTTCAAAGCTTTTTGAAACACCCTTTTCTTGGCCTTTCTACCACTAAAACTCGGAGGAATTTCAGTGGCAGAAAGTTGGTTTTGAGGACCAAAATAGGAGGGGGTTGTCCCCCTTCCTCATATCTTATTTGCATGTGTTGATGGCTTAGTAGTTGAGCATGTGTTTCTACCATCTCTTGACTTGATCTCAACATATTTTTGGCCTTATTTCAGCATGGTTAAGCTCTGTTTTTGGCTGGCTTGGCCACTTATTGCATTCTTCTTACACTTGTAGTGTAATCTTGCTCACTAGCCCTGCATGCTTCATTTTTTAGCTCATTATCCTAGCATGTGTTGGCTCCACTCCAGCATGTTTTTGGCCTTTATTTAGCATGCTCTGGCTCTGTTTTGAATAGCTCTAGTCATGTATGCCTTGCTTTGTATAGCTATAGTGTTGCTGGCCCTTACTAACTTTGAGTTTTAAGGCCATTAGCATGCTTTGTTTGTGATGTTTGCATGTTTTGGCATCATGTAGCATATGATTTTAGAGCATATTGCTCTATCACACTCTCACATGTATCACTTTTTCATTGTGTTTAAGGGTTGTGCCTTATGCCTTGTTCATGAGCCAATGCATGAGTATCAATTTCTTGTTTTCCATGCTACCATCTCAGCACTTTGTGGCCACTGTTTTAGCATGTTCGAGGACTGTCCATATGGTTTTACCATTTGAGCATTGTGTTGCATGGTCCTAGTGGTGTGACCTTCACTAGTCTCAATGCTTAAGTCTCCTAACATGTTGTACATGAGTTGTTTGCGTGATAGTGTCTCATGTTTCATGCCATTTCAACACTGAAATTCTGCCACCCCCCTCCCCCCCCGCCCCCCGCCATTTCTTCACTTTTGATTTGCTTTGAGGCTTGGTTGGTTTTAAGTTGTGATTAAGCCATAGGATTGAGGCTTATGCTTAAATGGCTTTAATCATCTCTTGGGGGTTTCTACTAGTCAAAGGCATGGCTTCTCTCATGTCTTAAGTCATCTTTTGATTGACCTTCCTCTCATTAGAGGACTTTTACATTTGGACAAATCAATTAAGGAATGGTTTGGTAACTTAAAATGTGTAAACAAGAATTGAATCAAGTAAAACATGTCAAGATAAGCATGTTACATTTGCATTGCATTGTGTTCAATCGGACGTTAAATTGAACATAAGGTGAATTGGTCCATTTCATACTCAAAGTGATGAAAATGAGGCAATTCCCTTTGTCTCCATTGCCTTTGATCTTTCATGATAAGGTGATAGTCCTAGAGTCTTGTTTGTCATGCATTTATTTGAATTTGTGCAAGTTAGATCTTTGGCCATCATGCATTGTATACTTGGTTAATGGTTTTGGATCCAATAGTGCCTCTCCCTTGATGTCTTGAGATGATAAGGAGTGGCATAGTACATACATGTCCTTGGGAGACCCTCCATTTTCCTCTATTTTGTGCTCTGTTGTAGTTTGCTGTCACAGCACACCAGTGGCCGGCACCCTCTTATTGTTGGCAGGCACCCTTGCATTGTTGGCTGGCAGAGGCACATTCTTGGCCGGCAGATGGCCGGCAGCCACCATTCATGGCCGGCAGGTCACTGGTGCACTCTTCAGCATTGTTTTGGTAAGGTTCAGTAGAAAGTTCCAGAAGTTCTTGGGGACACCCTGCAAAACAAAGCCTCTAAAGAGCAAACCGGAGAGTTTTTCGGGGCGAAAACCGAGCATGCATCTTCTACTTCTTCGAACAGAGCCGAGGCAGCATAGTTTTAAAGCTTTACTCGTTAGTTAGCTTGAATTTGTAAATTAATTAATTTGTTAGTTAGTTAATTGTTGTAATAATTAGTAAGTAGTTTACTAGTTATTCGTTTAGTTTGTAATAATTAGTCTAATTAGTTTAATTATATTAGTTAGTTAACTTAGCTTAGATAAGCTTAGCGTATTCATTCGGACCTTCCTTCGAGAGGTGTGTTGTTGTAATAAGGGTGTGTGTGTGTGCATGTTTTCCAACCCCACTTCTTTCTCCCTTTTATTTAACCGCTTTCAATGGTTAGATTAGGACATATTTCGATTAGCATACCTTATGCTTGCATGATTGCATTATTCATTTGTCTTGCATGCACCGTGCTCGGCGTATCATTCAAACTGCATTGTAATTCAATACTTATTTGAATACATGTATCAAATTGTTGCATTCATGTTCCATCTTAGATAGCCGAGCCTATTTAGTTACATTCTTTGCATGTGTTGCAGTAGGTATTTAGCATAGTTAGGATCATGCATATTTCTAACTAGCTTCTATTTTGGCTTGGAGTACACTGTAAATTTTATGCTTTAGCATCCTTGCATGAGTGTACATGTTGCCATATTTCGCTTGCTTGCCATGAGGCTATGTGCTTACTTGATAAACTGCATGAATGCCTATGGATGGAGGCTTTATTGCTTGAATTGGGATAATTCATCAAATATGAGTTTTAAGCCACTTTGAGAAGTGGCAAATCATGTTTTAAGCCCACTTGAGGGTGGGAAAATCCGCGCTTTAGCCTACTTGCGAGTAGCACTTTCAAACCATTTTCGAAAACAAACATGAATTGTTTTGTTCCAATTCTCGTGATTGAGTCTATACTTGTATGCTGTGTGCATCACATAGTAAGTTAGCTAATAATCAGAACAAGAACACATATGTTTATAAAACAACATATCATGCTTAGTAGATGCCGATTCTTTGATCGGGTGAGCGGGGGTGCTCATTTCAGGATCTTCCCCTCTCGTACCCAAGTTCCCGAGCCGAGGCAACTTTAGTGATGATGGACACGTGGCCTTTGGCACGAGTCAGGGTTTCCTAAATTTTTCAAAAATAAAATATTTAGGTGGCGACTTTGTAATCTGGCAAAGCAGTCCATGTTTGGCGCTTTTTGATTCAAAATTGATTTTTCAAAACCAATTGTTGGATTTGGACTCTTTGGTGTTTATCAGTCTCGCATTGCACTTTGTGAGATTAGATTCAGAACTGTGACAGGAGTCCGAACTGTAGTAGTAGGACCCAATTTGCGCCCTCTTCAAAAGGGGAGGCGCGCGGAGAGAGTTCGGGCGGTCTACAGTTTCTGGCGACTCTGCTGGGGATTTAGAGAACTTGACTCGAAATTCATGATATGTTGTTTTGTTTACACTTATGTGTTTCTTTGCATTGCATTTGCATTGGTGCGCCTAAGTCACAGTGTTTGCCACCTGTTATTCCTAAGCGGTTTGCTTGGAAAAACGTGCCATAAGGCTAACCGGTTACGGGCTCTGCTACAATAGAAACACAAACCTTCACTTTGCCGAGGCACCCTTTCTGACCATTTGACCTAGTTGTATATCGGAAGCCGTAGAGACCATTCCAAACTAGGACAGGTTGCTTACCCGAATGCAGGTTTGTTTGAAACCTCATACGTGCGTAGTGAAACCCTAGTTCTTGACAAAATAGGACAGGGAAACCCTACCCCACCATAGGGGTGTTTTGGCTTTCACTTGCTTGATATGTGCTGTTAGGGTGTATCTCTACAGGATGTATGTATTAGATGCAAGTCTGGGTACCATGTTTGAGGACATCAGTGTTTGAGGGTATCCGTTTTACCTGAGGGTATCAGATTTGAGGCAGTGATTTGGGGGCAGGAATCAGTGTTTGAGAACAGATTGTCCAACTTATAATTTCAACTATATGTTGTTTCTATTTTGAGCCGGGACACTGTCCGTTTCCTGATTGTTGTTGTTTTTTTTTTGCTTTATTTTCCTTTTTGCAAGGTAGTGTTTCATCTTTGCTTCTAACGAGGCAGATACCCCCCGAGCACTCTGGACCAGTGTTCGGAGAATTCATCGATCTGAGGATCTAGTTGATGGATGATCCTATGGTTCATTTGAGGTTGTTCTCGGATATTCTGCGCCCGATGGGCTTGACTAGACTCCAGAAACTATCTCTCTTCGGTCGGACCCTGTCGGGTATTGCGGCCATCTGGTATGCCAAGCTGGAGGATTCAGTGAAAAGGAGTTGGGAGGAAATGGCCGAGGCTTTCATTGCCCAATATGCCTACAACACCCAAATCGAGGTCACGACCCGTGATCTTGAAGCAACCAGGCAAGAGCCGAAAGAGGGCTTTTCTGATTTTGTCACTCGATGGAGGGCTAAGGCTTCCATGATGACAACTCGGCCACTCGAAAAGGATCAGATAAGAATGGTTGTACGCAACCTGCAACCCAAGTTGATGCAGAAAATGATCGTCTTACCCCTCTCCACCTTTGCTGACTTACACGGGATTGGGGTACAGATTGAAGACGCTATGAAGCAAGATCTGATCGACCAGGAAAGAGAGTAGCCCAAGAGGGCGTTTACACGCGGTTCGAATGCAGCTACCAGTAGTAGTGCAGCCGCAAGAACTTCAGACGTCGGCATGGTCACCACCACGCCCAAAACAGCTACACCCTTCACCGGTACATCCAGAACCAGCTCACAACCAGCAAAAAATCCACCCTGGACCTAGAGGATTTTTACCCTGCTATAAATGCCTTTGTCCAAAGCCTTGGGGGTTCTAATTAGAAAGCGGCATCTGAAGCCCCTGGAACCATGCCCACTACCAAATAACCTCCTGCCAACACATAACCCGGCCAAATACTACGTCGTTCACCAGCAGCACGATCACGACACCGACCTCTGCTCTAGACTATGTCATGAGATCCAGGATCTCATTGACAACAAGGTGATTGCACCTCTTGACAAGCGAAATGTCACTACCAACCCACTCCCACCACATAACCAAGCTCCACCACCTAAGCAAATCAACCTGATCTAAACCATGGCCATTCTATACGACCCTAACATCTACATCACTGCCTCCCACCTGCCTAAGCCTGAGGTGTTCATCCCAGATAGCACAGACTTGTGCATGATGAGCACCTCTCTAACCCAGCCCAAGCCAGTGGCGGTGACTATCGAAGACAAAGCCAGGGTGACCTTGAAGGAGAATGGGAATGTTGGTTCAGAACCTGAGAGATCTGGGAGCTTTACTGAGGAAACATACAACCCGTGTGGTTATATTGTATCAGTAGATCAGGCTAAACCGAGGGTAGAGTTGCCAACTGGGGCAGAGGTACATGTGGTTCGAGAGGATAGGCCGAGTCAGGGCCTAGATGATCTTGCCGAGCTGGAGGAGGACATTGCTAATCTGCAGTTCTTTAACGAGCAGGATTCGGGGGATGTGAGCATCAATTGGTTCGACCTAAATGGATTGATAGCTAATGCAGGGTGGCTCAGTGACGAGCTAGATGTTATTGAGGTGCCTCGATCAGAACAGGGTCAGTTAGAAGCAGGAACATCTACAATGGCCAGAACAGCCGATAATCAGGAAGAATCACCGAAGAGCACCGGTGCTGAGAATTTTTCTCGGGACTTGGGCAGTTTGTACATAGCAGACACTGAACAGGAGGCTGCATTGAACAGGTTTGAGCAAGAAAGGATCAAGAATAACAACAGGGCTAGAAAAGCCAAGGCACTTGAGGGCGTAAAATGTGTTGTGAGCATAGAAACAGCTACAGCAGAACCAGACAGTTGTCTGTCGGTTGCCGATGGGATGTGGTAGGAAGACGATGACTTACATTTTGCCCACACTGACGAGGACTGGGGGCAGAATAAACTAGATGACACTTAGTACACTGAGAAGGTCGACCATATGACCCGAAGTGGGCGGTACTTCAAGCCCCCATATTTGGACCAGCCAGAGGCGTCCGGAAAAAAATAAAGAAGTAGAAAGACAAACTGCTAGAGGAAGAAGCTGTGCTGAAACATCTAAAGAAAATTCAAGCAGACATCTCCATCTGGGGACTACTTATGGCCTCGAGGGTGCATAGATAGGCCATCCTTTCAGCCATGGACAGGGCCAACCTTTCAATTGATACAACGCCCGAGTAGTTGATAGGGTTGGTTTTTCCGAGTGGAGCTTCCCCGACTCTAACCTGCACAGATCAAGAACTACCGCCTGGGGGCGCTGAACATAACAGGCCACTCTATATCTCTATGGAGTGTAAGGAGAAATGGATACCGGTTGTCCTGGTTGACACAGGATTTGCAATCAATGTATGTCCGTCGAGAACGGCGTATGCTATCGGGTTGAAGCCTGAATATTTCACATCGACAGCCCAGGTAATTCGGGCCTATGATAACACCAGTCGGGAGGTGATGGGGACAGTACAGATCAAAACTCAGGTTGGCCCGGTGTAACAGGACATCGAGTTCCTATCTTGGATGTTCCAGCCACCTTCAATCTACTCCTTGGGCGGCTGTGGCTGCACAAGGTGAGAGCTGTCTCTTCCACCTTACACCAGATGCTGAAGTACCCCCACGGGAAAGGGGTAGCAATTGTTTTCGGGAACTCTTCGATACATCCGCCGCTAGAGGTTTCTACACCAGTTTTGGAAATTGAACATGGCGTGGAGGATGTATTTTTGTAGGGATTCACCTTAGCTAAGGCTTGGGTAGTACATGACTTGCTGGCTATTGATGAGGGACTGTATGTTAGTGCACAATCTGTTTACCTCATGAACAAGCTTCAACACATACGCGAAATAGGATTAGGACGGAGTGGCTGGAAGGGCATCGCTGCATTGTCCAAAGTGCTACACAACCCTTATACCTTTGGTTTAGGTTACTCGCCTACTAAGGAGAATTGGGCAAGGAAAGAAAGGGAAATGGCTGGAAGAGCCAAGGCTAAGCAAGCCGGGAAGCACTACGAATTGGTATACAGACCTATCCAGGGAACCCTAAACGGACGCTTTGTCCGGGAGGGGGAAGCCTTCTTGTTTTACGGCTTTCCGGAGCCATGGTTGAATTCAGAGAAGCGGCGTTTGCCCGGCTTCGAGATCTTTTTTGACCTTCAGTTATCTGGGGATGAAGTTGCGGAAGAGTAGACTGACCCACCAATTGAGGCCGAGCAGTGCAAGGAGGATGAGTCCGAGAGCACAGAAATTGAGATGGGGGTAGCACTGGCTTGTCTCCTTTTAGATCCTCAGATCACACCGGAGTGCTTGGGGGATAATTTTTCAATTTCCATGATTGGGGGTAACTCGGCTATGGGCCCTTCTTCTAGCATTCTGGATGCATCTATCGCACATTCCCTCGTTTGGCAGTACAATGAAGGCTTTTTATCTAGCAGTTCTGGGTCAAGTAATGAACCAGAATTTGATTCCGTAGAGTCTGTGGAGTCGGAATCAGATTCTGATTCTTCTAAGTCAGAGTCTGGTTGATAACCTAGAAACCACTGTCCTATCCAGGTCGTCTTTTTCATTTTCCTTTGAGTCGGTTGTAATCAAAAAACCAGACGAACTAGATGTTATTAATGAGAGTGGTGTTGTTGTGGCTTCTTAGTACTTTTATGTGCCTTTAGTTTATTGCATTAATTAGGACTTTCAAAACTTTTGATGAAAACGACGAGGAAAAAATTCCTCTGATTTTGAAACATTTGATTAATCAAGAGCAGGAGAGGTTTATAAAACCTTTGGTTGATAAAATCACCTAAATTAATGCTAGTACTGAGAAGGACCCGTGGCTGGTCCAGATCGGGTCTACATTGTCTTCTAAGGAACGCGAGCGCTTAGTCGCTTTATTAAAAGATTTCAAAGATGTTTCGGCGTGGTCCTACAAAGACATGCCTGGAATCGATCCTGAGATTGGACAGCACCGGATCCCTCTTGACCCAAAGGCTCGACCTGTTAAGCAGAAGCTCCGAAGAATATGCCTGGACTGGGCTCTGAAAATCAAAGAAGAGGTCACCAAGCAGATTGATGCAGGGTTCCTGTTAGTATCTGGGTATCCGACTTGGTTGGCTAATATAGTTCTGGTGCCGAAGAAGGACGACAGAATCTGGGTATGTGTGGACTTCAGAGATTTGAACAAAGCCAATTCGAAGGACGACTTTCCTCTACTGCATATCGACGAATTGGTAGACTTTACTGCTGGGCATGCGCTGCTTTCATTCATGGATGGGTTTTCTGGCTACAATTAGATCTTGATGGCACCCGAAGACAGGGAGAAAACTGCTTTCACTACCTCATGGGGAACATACTGTTATAGGGTGATACCGTTCAGTTTGAAGAACGCTGGGGCTATATATCAATGGGCTGCAACCACGATCTTGCACGACATGATCCACAAAGAGGTTGAGGTGTACGTGGACGACATGATTGTCAAGTCTAAGGAAAAAGAGGGCCAATACACTGCCTTGAAGAAATTCTTTCAACGGATCAGAGACTATCGGTTGTGGCTAAATCCTCAGAAATGTACTTTCGGTGTTACAGCAGGGAAAATACTGGGGTTCTTGATCACATAAAGGGGTATCGAGGTCGATCCTTCCAAGATTAAGGCCATCTTAGAAATGCCACCACCAAGGACTGAAAATGAGGTACGAGGCTTTCTGGGTAAAGTGCAATTCATAAGACGGTTGATTACAAAATTAACCTTGACTTGTGAACTACTGTTTGGTTTCCTGAAGAAAGGAAAGAAGTTCCAATGGGTTGACTGATGCCAAGTTGCTTTCGAGCAGATCAAGCAATATCTACAGAACCCACCTGTGTTGTCGCCGCCAGAGTAGGGGAAATCGTTGATTCTGTATCTATCAGTGACCGACACGACGATGGGCTGCATGCTTGCGCAGGAATCTAAGGATAAGGTGGAGAATGTTATCTACTACCTGAGCAGGAAAATGCTGGAATATGAGACCCGTTACACTCCGCTGGAGAAGGCTTGTCTAGCCTTGGTATGGGCTACCAGGAAGTTAAGGCACTACCAGTTAGCTCACTTTGTAATACTGGTTTCGAGATTAGATCCCATTAAATATCTCTTCGAGAAACCAGCATTTACGAGTAGGCTAGCCCGTTGGTTGCTTCTTCTCTCTGAATTTGATCTGAAGTGCATGACGCGCAAGTCTGTGAAAGGGAGAGCGGTAGTGGAGTTCCTAGCCGATAAAGCAGTAGAATATCTGTTCCTGGACGAGGCCATTCTACAGCTTGAAGAAGAGGTCTGGACTATGTACTTTGACAGAGCGTCCAATCAGTACGAGTATGGGATAGGGGTGTTACTGATAGTGCCCGACAATTCCCACATATCCTTGGCTTTCAAACTCCGGTTCAAAGTATCGAACAATGAGGCAGAGTGTGAGGCATGTATCGCTGGCTTAGAAGCCGCCCTGGAACTAGGGGCAAAAAGGTTGGACGTCATTGGCGACTCGAACCTGGTTGTGTCTCAGGCGAAAGGAGACTGGAAGGTGAAGGAAGAAAGGATGAAAATCTATCACCAAACTCTGGACGTCATAATTCCCAGATTTGAGAAGTTAACCTTCACCCATCTGTTGAGAGAGAGCAACAGGTTCGCAGATGCTTTATCAACTCTATCTTCTATGATAGACATCCCTTTGGGAGTCCGGATGTGTCCAAGTATCATTGAACAGCGGTATGTGCCGGCCTATAAGCTAATTGTCGCCATAGATGAAGTACAATATCAAAACCCTTGGTATCATGACATCTGGAACTTCTTGAAAAATGAGGCTTATCTACCAGGGGCAAATGCCAAAGATCAGAGGGAAATTCAAAGAATGGCTGCTCAGTTCGTCGTCTGTGGGGGTAAACTGTACAAGCGGGGTCATCTTGGGATGCACAAACTGTGTATTGATGTTGAAGAATCTAAGCGCTTGATGGAGGCCATCCACGGAGGAGAGTGCGGAGCGTACATGAACGGGGTAATGCTAGCCCGGAAGATCCTTAGACAGGGTTATTATTGGTCAACCATGGAGGAGAATTGTATTGGCTTTGTTCGGCGAAGCCACAAATGCTAGATCCATGCAAACTGCATGAACATTCTGCTGTCAAAGCTATACAACATGACTTCATCGTGGCCGTTTTCAGTCTGGGAGATTGATGTGATTTGGGCAGTTACTCCGAAGGGGTCGAACGGACATGAGTATATTCTGGTAGCGATAGACTACTTTACAAAGCGGGTCGAGGCCTAATCCTACACCGTGTTGAAGGCATTGCATGTTGCTAAGTTTATCAGGAACAACATTATCTGTCGCTATGGGGTCCCGAATGAGATTATTTCGAATAATGGTTCCCACTTCAAAAAGGAGGTGATCGACTTGTTAGAGAAGTACAACATGGCTTTTCATAAGTCATCCACATATTGGCCGTAAACCAATGGAGCTGTTGAGGCCGTCAACAAGAACGTCAAGCATATTTTGCAGAAGATGATGGAAACCTACAGGGACTGGCCAGATAAATTGCCATTTGCTCTTTGGGGCTACCAGACTTCAATTCGAACTTCTACTGGGGCAACTTCGTACTCCTTGGTCTATATGATGGAGGCTGTTTTGCCTATCGAAGTTGAGGTTCCGTCACTGCGGGTCATGGCTGAGTGCCAGATAGCTGAGGCAGATTGGCAGCAAAGCAAGTTTGAAGAACTCATGCTGTCTAACGAGAGAAGGCTGAAAGCACTTGTAGACACCCCATTTTTGACCGTCCTCAAGACTTGGATGTCACCATTGGAACACTTGGTGATTACCCTTGTTTGTGTTCGTTTGGAGTTCCCGGAGGTCTCGGCTACGCGCCTTGCCTTAGGATCTCCGAAATCGATTGTTTAGTGTCTGCCTTTGCACCAAATACTTGTGTTTTGCCTTGGAAGGGCAGGGAATGCCTTGTGAGGCACCCCCACACATCACCGGCCATGGCCAGAGGCCACCGGCTGGTGTTTTGTTGCCATCGGCAATCTATATTGCCGGTCGGCACTATTTGTTGTCGGTCGGCACTCAATTTTGTCAAAATGGCATTTTTGAGCAGCCGACTACTGTTCATCTACTTTATGTAGATATTTTGTGCCAGCTGTGATAGCTGGCACTAACTCTGTTCCCTTTTATACACGTGTATGGAGGGATTTCCCTCTAAGCAAGCTTGTTGTGTAAGCTTTGCAAGAGGGACTTCTATAAGAGGAGAGCTCTTCTCCTTGTTCTTAGTTAGCAAGTTTGAAGAGAAAACCAGAGCTTATACATATACATACACACTCTCTCTATATTTCCCCCTCTCTCCTCCTTTGTGTGTGTTTGGTGGCCTTAAAGTATATTTCTACCTTAGTTTTGCACTAACACACACACTAACACACCTTGCTTCGACTTTGAGGCACTTTGAGGGTTGTTTGTTGAGGTTTTGGGCTGGTTTTGGTCAATAGAAGGTGGCTGGATCATCTGTTCTTCAAAGGTTCTTCAAGGGTAATCACTTTGCTTTAGATTCCCCAAACTTGCACTAGTTTTTTACTATCTTGCTTGCTGATTTAGGCTTTGTGCATAACATAAAAAAGGCTTATATTTTCATGCTTAAGAACTTTCATTAAGGTTGTTTTGTGGTTTGAGTTCAAACTCACCCTCTTAGGCCTTATTTGGCCCTTTTGGTGCTTCCTTTGTGAGGCCTTGTTTGCTTGAGTGTTTTAGTCTTCTCACCACTGAAAGCCAGTGGATTTTCAGTGGTGAGGAAGGTGGTTTGAAGTCCTATATAGGGGAGGGACACCCCCCTCCCTTCATTGCCTCATTTCCTTGCTTTTTGGCTTAAAGGGTAACATGCATACTTGATTGATTTTGGTCCTTTTTTAGAGGTTTTTGGGTGTTTTTAGGTCACATGTGACCTCTGTTTTTGGTCGGATTTGTGCCCTTTTGCATGCTTAACATACTTGCTTTACATTCCTCTATTTGGCCTAGAAATGCACCTTGTGTTTAGGCCATGATTCTTGCATGTGTTAGCCTAATTTCATGAAGGTATTGGCATTACTTTATCATGTTTAAGGCCTGTTGGCCATCTGTTTCAGTCATGTTTGCCATGTTTGGTGTCATCTCTTCGTGTTTCGGCTTGTAAGCTTTGAGTATATTGGCCTCTAGCATGCATAGCTTAGACTTTTCTCATGATTTGGCATCATTTAGGATCATGTTTCAGTCCATAAACCATGTTTGTATGTTTGCATATGTGACCTCTTTCGTGTTTTAAAGGTGTGCCCTTTTATGCCTAGAAATGAGCTTTGGTGCATACATCTCATTGGAGCCTTTTAAGCTACCATATCAGTGGGTTTGGAGTCCATTTTGCATGCTAAGTTTCTGTTTTTGCTTGTCTAATTCATGCCATGAATGGTCATGTTAATGGAAGTAAAGTGTTCCCTTTTTGTGCTTTAGCCTTAGGACCCTTGGCTTGCATGTTGGCATGAGTGTTTGTCCACCATTTTGGGCACTTTTGGCCACTGTTTTGGGGTGGATTAAGGCCTGCCCCTTTATGGTTTAAGGCCACCCTTGCATGCTTGTCTCATGTTTGTTGCATAATTGCTTCATAGGGTGTTGTAACATGATGATCTTATTGCTTAAACCATCCATGTTTGCATTGCATTTGCATCTAGCATGCCCAGCATTGCATACTTGCCATGGTAGTTGCATAGCATTTGGCATGCCTTGCATCTTAAATCTCATGTTGCATTTTTGAGTCATGTTTGCATAACATGCATTGCATTACTTGGTTTGGGGTGTCAAACCAAGTGTGAGAGTTAAGGAGCATTCATACTATAAGTGATGTAATGCGCCTTAACTCTCGGTCACCGGGGCCCTTGACTTAAACATGATAGGGTCTTGGTTCTCATTTGTGTGTTGCATGCATCTTCACATTAAGTGGCAAGCTTGATCCCTTGAGCTATCATGCACCATTGATGGCTCGAGGATCGAGGGCCATGCTTCCTTGAGTTCAAAGCATGATGGGAAACATGACCATGCTCACATGTGCCTAAAATCCCATGCCATATACTGTTTGTCCTCTGTTGCTGTCAAAACTGTCTTCTGTAGGAAGTTTCTGCTGACCGGCAGCATCCAATGCCGACCGGCCATTTGTGAATGGCCGTTAACTCTACCAATAGCCGATGGAAATTAAATTTGGCCGGTGGGCATTTCCTCCAGCCGGTGGTGTTCTGCAGCATGCAAGGAACCTGTCTCGGGACTTTGGCAATTTTCAGAAAGACAGGGCAGTGTAAACAGAGGCGGCAATGGTATGGTACGGACTTTCCGGGCGAGCCGAGTTCGAGCATGCATCATTCGCGCATCCCAAGGCGGGAGCTGTGGCCACCTTTCTTTTCGTATTCATTTTGTTAATTAATTAGAAATTCTGTAATAATTTATGCGTTTATTATTCGGACTGTAATATTTATTTGGACCCTCCGAGTGAGGGCAATTATGTAATAAGTGTGGGTGCGTGTGTGTGCATGTCTTCCAATCCCCACTTCTTTCTTCCCTTTTATTTACCTGCTTTGATGGTTAGTAATAGGACATGTTTAATTTAGCATACCTTATGCTATGCATGCGTGCATCATTCATCAGTATTGCATGCACCGGGCTCGGCGCATCATGCTAACTGCACTAGTATTTCAAATCTAACTTGAATACATGCTACTTGTGCATTTTCACATACCATGTTTAGGTTAGTCAAGCCTATTCTAATTGCATCCTGCATGTGTTGCATTAGTCAATTTGACATGAATTAGGACCATGCATGTTGGCTAACTAGTTTATTGTTTTGGCTCGGAGTACCCGGTACGCATTTATGCTTTAGCATATCTCATGTGTGTGAATGCTATCATGACAGCATGCTTACCATGTGGCTAGATGCTTATGTGATAAACTGTTTGAATGCCTGTGGGTGAAGGTTGGATTGTCTGAGATGGAAACACTCGTTGAAATCTGTGTTTTAGCCTACTTGCGAGTAGCAAATTCCAAAACATTTTTCTAAAATAAACGGATATGCAATGCTTATTTCCAAATTAGGTAATCTAGTCTATACTTGTTTGCTGTGCGCATAACATAGTAATTCTAGGCTAATAAATGGAATAAGAACACATAATGTTTTCAAAAACGGATATCACGGTTAGTAGAGGCCGATCTTCGGATCGGGCGAGAGGGGGTGCTCATAGCTGACCTTCCCCAATCGTACCCTAGCTCCCGAGTCGAGGCAACTCTGGTGATGACGGACATATGGCCTTCGGCACCGAGTCAGGATTTCCTAAATTCCCCCATAAAAAATATTTAGGTGGCGACTCTGTATCTAGTAAAGCAGTCCATGTTTGGCACTTATTTTCAAAAAATCTGTTTCTCAAAACGATTTGCCAGATTTGGACTCTTTCGTTCAGATTAAGAACCATGACACAAAATCGAGTCCGAACTGTAGCAGCGAGGCCCCCCCTCGCAGGCGCGCGTCTACAGCACTGTATCACGTCCAGGGTTATCAACGAAGAATTGCCAGGGTTTTCAACAAGAAGGTTAAGTCCGGGAATTTAAAAGAAGGGGATTTGGTGCTTAAAGACAGCCGAGCTCCCATCCACGACCCAAGGGGCAAGTTAAAACCTAATTGGACTGGTCCTTACATCATCAAGTCTATCTGGTTGGGTGGAGCTGTCGTTCTTATGGACCTAGATGGCCTTGAGTTCTCCTAGCCGATCAACATGGACAAGTTGAAGAAATACTACCCCTGAGTGGCTCACTAGGCCAAAAACCCGAAAGGGCAACCTAGGCAAAAATTAGAGCACAAAAAATTTGAAATAATAAAAACTAAGGTTGAAAACCCAGAAAGGGCGGCCTTGGCAAAAGTTAGAGCGCAAAAGGAGAGTGTTAATACACGAGTGAACCTGAACCGAACTACGATTCCCATCTTTGGGGTACGTAGGCAACTTCATTCTGAAGTCCAGCCATAAACACTTCCCAGATCAACTTTGTCCATGTAATCATGTTGGTCATCTTCGTCTATTCTGCATCCAAGAGTTTGGTTGTGATCTCCACTGCAGTGCTATTCAGACTAGGGGCAACTTTCCAGTTGTTGGATCCGGGGTTGTGCATCTTGAGGATAGATTCCGGGCATGTCCAGTTGTGATCCATATCGAAAATGGTTTTGAAAAGTTTTAATAAAAGTTGATTTTGCTCAAATTAATCTTTTTACGAGTGAGACCATTTTTGGACCAAACGGAAAATTTTCAATACCCACAACCTTCAATTTCATTGATTTCAATAGAGAGTTCTTCTGCTCTTGATACAAATTGAAGTTGCTTTTTATTACATTCATAAAAAAAACTTAAAAGTACAGATTAAAGCAATAAATTTGGGGCATAGTCAGGTATTCCTGCATCCCCTCCCAGAGCTGGTGGAAGCCTCTGATGCCAAAGTAGGCCCGGTTTGTGCCTCATCTTCAAGCCAAGTTATGCACTCGCCAGAAAGGGCATAACTGAAACTAGGAGCAGGGGCCAAAAGTTCTCTTGTTCTCCATGCTGTTGCATACCGAGCTAGCTGTGAGCCTTGGACCGGAAATGAAGCTGGGTACTCTATCCCCTTTTTCGGGCAGATCTGATCATGCCCAAATTGACGCCTGAATTGAAATGGGAAGTAGAAGACACAGTGTGTCAAGCCAATCAGCTGAATCCCAGGCTGCCGGGACATGTTGTAGCTCATCGCCAGCAGATTGAGCCAAGGGCAGCGCCAAACAATGTTGACAGCAGATAGGCTGCACATCCATTCGCACCACCATCCCTCATCTGGGGCATCAACTAGTCGTTGCTGGAAGAAATAGCCGCGTGCTGAATATGCTGGGCATGAGTCCACCACTTTCAACTTGTCCATCAAGCATATCTGGGGAGGGATGAAAAAAATAAGAGGGATTAAAGAATAGAGAGGTGTACGTGGAGAGAAAAGTGAGAAAGGGTTTTGAGAGAAAAACAGAGCCTGAGGGTCGAGTGATGTGAGAAATACACATATGAGAAGGGTGGGAAACATTACCTGTAAGAGTAGTGGACTCCCTGCGAATCTGGTTGTCTCCTGGCGACGAAAAGCATCCAAACGCATCAGAGTCTCAGCTAGTGTCATGTCGGTGCAGCTCTTGCCCTCTTTCAAGCCTTGGGCATCCTCAATCAAACAGACGCTAGACCCTCCAAAGCCTGGGGCAAGCAAGAAATATGACAACATGCATAAGCAGAGGGCGTGTCGCCGAAAACTCTGCCAAAGATGGTCGCTGCAATCACCGGCGCCAGAAAACTGATGAATCAAGCTCGGAATATCCAGCTCTCCGTCGTGAATCAAAGACCGAGCGTCATGCAAAGTAAGCCCACACATCCGTCCTAAAGCTTGGATGTGGCCAAAATAGAATGGGTAAGATTTCTTCATCGCCCCGAGATTCCATCAAAGTTTGGAAATCTTCAAAAGTTGGACATATCTCTTGTCCGCCAAAGCTAAAAACATGAGTTACCGAATTCCAACAACTAGCCGCGACATGGAGGAACGGAAAACGCAGCGGGGTGTGGCTCAGCGTGAATAGTGCATTTATTCTAAAATCCCAGAAATTTAACTTTTTCGAGCCATCTAAAGCTGCAAGCCAATCAGAGAGTTTTTGGGCAAGAAATGCTTCCATTTGGGGCAAAAATGGAGTTGAAATGAAGAAACCACGAAGCTGGAACCTTTATGGAAGATAAGGCATTGAGTGGAGGACAAGTGTCAACATTTCAGAGATTCTGCTCATCGATGGCCGGCAGTGGCTCATTGATGGCCGGCAGGCCATTCCCCATGGCTGGAAGCCTCCCTTCATGCTCAGTGATCTCTTGTGTGAAGATCCAATTTTTTTTTCCAATAGTTATATTATGTTATTGGCACCTTTCGGGGTCTAATTTTGGTTCTTTTCAGGCCTGAGCATGCCTGTTTAAGTTATAACCATCTGGTCTTGTTTGGCAAGTTGGGTTTTGTCATTATCGAGTTGTTGCACCTTGTTTATCGAGTTGTATGCATTTTGCTTATCAAGTTGTATGCATTTTGCTTATCGAGTTCTATGCATGTTGATTATCGAGTTGTTTTGTTCTTTGACTTGTTAGTTGGTTCACTACCTGATTAAGATAAATGCAATTTGATTGTGCAGTTTTTAAACAAGGATCAATTTCATTTTCATATTGTGCGATGCTATGCGATGCTTAGAATGTAGAATGTAACACTTTTTGAACCAAAAAGCTGTTTCCATTCCAATCATGGTTTCTTTTTGTAAAAGAGTACAAGTTTTAAAGAAAATAAAGCTGCCTAAGGATGTACAATGTGCTAATACTACTAGCAAAAAGAGAAAACAAAGCAAAAAGCATCTAAATCGGTGCTATCCACCTCAGGATTGAGATGCCCTCTTCATCCTCTTCCTCGACTGAGCAGACTCTGGAGCACTGTCACCATCGGCACCACTGTCTGAAGCTAGATTAGAGCCTAAACTGGAACCCTCCTCAGCCTCTCCAACCTCCCTACTGGCAGAGCCCTAGCCGGCGTCGTCGCCTCCCCCATCAGATGACTCAGACTGTCGACTCGCTATCTCAGCCTCGTCGCTTGTCTCATGATCATCATCGCCCAGAATGGGCTCTAAAGGGCCACTCTCGCCACAGGTGCCCCTAACTCCACCCCAGCTGCGTGCCTGAGCCTGTCTCCCTCTCCTCTCTGCTGCTGGGGGAGGAACTGAACGTCCTGCCGCTGCTCTTGCTGGGGTGCCTGATGGGGCTGGCATCTCAAAAGGAATCTGAAAAGGGCAATTCGTGAGAATGCATTAGTCGTGGTGTATATGATTGCAGTGTATGTGGTGAACAGTGAATGATTCCAATGGATGTGCCATGAGCAGTAAATGATTGTAGTGTATGTATGCCGTGGGCAATGTGTAGGAATAGTGTATCGATGTAGTGTTTTGGTGCAATGTGTCAAATCAGTGTAGTGTGGAACAGTTGAAGTGCTAATGTGTCGGCAGAAAAATTTTGTGGCATGAAATGCAAGTTGAAAGAAATTACCGGGATCCTGTAGAGGCTGAGCAGATCCAATCTCGTCTGTACCATCTCAGTCAGGGAAGCCACTAACCCGAGGGCCTGCCTTGTGTACTTTATGGGTGCCTGCAAGTGCGTTGAAGGGATCAATATTTTATACAGCATAGTTGAAACGAAGTAAATATGCAAAACGTAAAGTTTAGTGCATACCGGAGTCGGGCCTCGAACTCCGACAAGCGCATAACCGGCTGGTGCAAGCTCAATGGAGACTTGGCAAATCTCCCCAGAACGTCTCCGATAAGTCACTGAGGTAGGCAGCTCTGGCCATCCCTGTTTCTGCCTCTTCCCAGGATCTCTCCTCCTACGAGACCTGGTCGCTCTGGCTCCTCTGTCTCTCTCTCTCGCAGCTGGAGCTCTCCCTTCCTCACCTCCGCGAATGCCGGTCCGAGGCAGCATCAAATGAGTTTGGATAAAGGTCGGGTAGTCGTCCGCTGCATAGAAGTACTCCGTCTTCAGTCCTACCATAAACTAGATCACCTGCTCAACAGAAAGTTTGTGTGTCTCTCTCATAGATGCTGGAGGCGCTGTCGGTACGAATGGGGCAGACAATCCTAGAGTCTGGCATGCGAAGCGCTCACTCAAGAACCAAACGCGACAGATCGGGCCCTCGAGGAGAATATAATAGCGTGCGACGACCTTGGCTGGGTTGTACTAGTCTCGGAGCCCTGATGGTATCGCATCCCATGGCTGCCATGTGATCTGAGAATAAAAGAATGAACAGGTGATTAGTCGCCCTCAATTGATCAATGGGTGTATCAAGTTAATTGAAATAACTTTGTTTTGGGTTACCTCGCGCGCTGTGACCGTGTCGAAGTACTGTCGGAAGAACATGAAGTTCTCCCGGGTCCTACGACGTAGCTGGCCGTCGTATACCCGAGAGAACGGGATTGTCGCTGGGGTCTCCTCTACGGGCTCTAGAGCAAGAGCTGGGAAGTATGTGTACACCCACAGCAATAAAGAAAATGTGATCGATACAGGGTATGAACAGGATATAGAAAATGCAAAGCAGAAAGCATGCAGTGTATGAGCAGGTACAGAAGATGCACGGCAGAAAGTATATGTGCTGAACAAGTGTAAAGAAGGAAATGCTAAGCAGAAACTGTAAAGTGAAAAGGGAGAACTAAGCTGTGTACCTCCCAAGCCTGCCAGTAGCCGCTGATCAAGGTCCTGCTCATCCGAGAAGTCGAGCTCATGTACCCATACAGAGTGGTGAGGCCGACTCCACCCCAATTATAGAACTGAACTCTTTGGAGTACTACCAATGCGCTCAGAAAGTACAAACCCACGGTGTTTCACCTATTTGAGAACAAGGTGCTACCGAAGAGGAACATGAGGAAGCCCATGGCATACTGCTCGACCTCCTCAACTGTCTCGGGCTCAGCACCTCTAAATTGCTCCTCAAACCAGCTATAATGAACCATGCTCATCCGGAGTGTTGGTGGGTGTGCCTCGAGCAATGCAGTCCATGTAGCCTCCCACTCCCCCATGTCAGGATCTAGAGAGATCGGATCACCCCCTACACCTATGCCGGTGATCATGGCAAAGTCGTAGGGAGTCATCGTCATCTCCCTCGTGGTGGAGAAATGGAAGGAGTTTGTGGTATCCCACCACCTCTCCACAAGAGCCCCTAAGAAGGGGCGACTCGCTATAACCCGCGTTATGTTGGAGCAAAACAAACCAAAGCCAGTCTCGTCGATGAGGTCGTGGACCCTGGCTGGGAGCTCACCATACCAGTCCTAGGCTGTTGTCGTGTCATAGCCTCTAAAAGAGTGGGATTTGTCCTGTAGTAATGCATGAGATGCAATCAAATCAAGCACAGTTGAATGCAAAGCAGTGATGTATGAATTACAGTTGAATACACAACAGTGATGTATGGAACACAGTTAGATCAAGGCATGTGATGCAATCAGATCGAAATAGTGCAAGAAAGGCAAATAATTAAAAGTAGTGCTGCAAAAAAGCAAAGTTCGTACCTCAACGGCAATGGCTGATAGGTGAGACGTAGGCTCTCTCAGTAAAAGGTCGTCTGGCGCGTCCTCGGCAAAATCAGTGAAGGCTTTGATGCCTCCCGCAATAGGTATAATGTGTGTCTCAGGGTGATACCTCATCGGATCAAAAGGACGTATGCTCGGCGGCAATGGCTTGGGCTCAGCCTTAGGTTCGACCTCAAAGTCCGCTGCAAACTCTACTGGAGGGAGCACAGGGAAGCCCCCGTCATGAAGGATATCGTCTGCCATCTGAAATAGATGCAAAATGAGTAAAAATAGAGGAAATGGTGAAACTTTGCAAAAGTCAAACCCTAGGAGAGAGAAAAGTCAAAGAAAGTTAAAACCCGGGAAAAGTGAACTAACCTTGGAAGAAACTCGAGGGAAATGATCCTTGAACGGTGGAAATGATGGAAGAAGCGTCGAAATCAAATTCTGATTGGTTCAAATCGAAGAGAACAAGAGGGTTTTCGTGAAGAAAATGTTCTTAGGGTGTTGGGAAACGCGTAGAATGCGCGGATCTAGAGAGAATGAGTACCTAGAGAGCAAAAAAGAGGTATTTCGTGCAAGGGTTTGTGTGGAAATGAAGTGATTTTGCTTGTAGTTGAAGAGCCACGGCTGAAAAGACCAATCTGCCATCGATGGCCGGCAGTGTGTAATTGTTGGCTGGCATCTTACATTGATGGCTAGCAGGGGGCCGGCAGCTTCCTCTGATGGCCAGCAGGCCTCCACCAGCTTCCCCTGCCTCTTTTACCTTGATATGTGTCCTTGGGTTCCAAGAAATGCAGGATATGCTCAAAGTTTGATTCAAAATGCCTCTGCGGAAGCCCAGAATCACGTTCGCAGCGTGGGAGGGTCATCGCCCATCAACTCAAACAAGGAGTATCCTTTTTAAATGTATTTCAACTCTCCAGGAGGTAAGTCGGAAGTTATTTTAGAATCGTCTTCATCAAACATGCTTTTGTCGTCGCATAGGATTTGCACGTTACATTGAACATGCGTTTTGAATTGTTGCATTGAACATGCATTACCATGTTTACATAAGACATGCATCTTGCATCGAATATGCGTCATTAATTATCTCGCATAGAATATGCTTCGGTTTCATTTCTTGCATGCTGTGCATGGAGCATACCTTGAACATCATGTTATGATCATTCGTCTTGCGTGAGACATGCATTGTACTGCATTATATCTATCAAGTTTCCCTCTCATACATGCACGATATTGTATGTACGGTTCATTCAGAGGAATTTCGAGTAAAAACCATTCCTCCGCCCCTCATTTCGTAGGTTAGAGACATTTGGGTATGGTCGATGTCTACACCAACTTTTCATTGGTTAGAAACACCTGGGTATGCCCGATGTTTACACTAGCACCTTGATGAAAGCGTTTGGGTCATATGCCCGACGTTTGTTTACTTTCCCTCTCTCGCGTGTGATACGCTGAGAGGTGTTGCCCTTCCCTCTCCCGCATGTGATACGCTGAGAGGTGTTGCCCTTCCCTTTCTCGCATGTGATATGCTGAGAGGTGTTGCTTTCACTCTCCCGCGTGTGATACGCTGAGAGGTGTTGCCTTTCCCTCTCTCGCGTGTGATACGCTAAGAGGTGTTACCCTTCTCTCTCCCTCGTGTGATACGCTGAGAGGTGTTGCGCTTCCCTCTCTTGCGTGTGATACGCTGAGAGGTGTTGCCTTTCCCTCTCTCACGTGTGATACGCTGAGAGGTGTTGCCCTTCCCTCTGTGATACACTGAAAGGTGTTACCTTTCCCTCTCTCGCGTGTGATACGCTGAGAGGTGTTGCCTTCCTTCTCTTGCGTGTGATATGCTTAGAGGTGTTTACCTTCTCTCTCTCACGTGTGATACACTGAGAGGTGTTGCCCTTCCCTCTCCCGCGTGTGATACGCTGAGAGGTGTTTAACTTCCCTCTCCCACGTGTGATATGCTGAGATGTGTTGCCTTTCCCTCTCTCCCATGTGATACGTTGAGAGGTGTTTCATTTGAGGCTTTGGGTATGCTCAACAATCGCTTTTAGCCTTTCCTGCGTACTGCGTAGTTGAGCTTGCATAATTTTCTTACATCCTTTCTATTGAAATGTGTGAGACTGTTGTAACTTGTAGGTTTGCTTAAATTGTTGTATTCATTTTGCATAAATGCTTCATTACAGCTCTCTTTGCATGATCATAAGTTATGCTTTTGCATTGTGCATGTCATTTGCATTTTGCCCCAGCCTGGGGGCGCATCTATATTGTTATCTTGTATGTTTGTCTGACTCTCAGGCCTTGTCAAAAATGAGTCGTCTCTGGGCTTTGACATCCACTCCTGTCATTTCATGACTTTCGAATTCTGCCAAAGAGGGACAATTGTAGACACCCCATTATTGACCGTCCTCAAGACTTGGATGTTCTTGTAGGTTCATCCAGCAACAAGTTTGATTGCTCGTCAAGTGTTCGACTTTCGTGACGAAATGTTCCAGATTAGCTCATCTGCATGCACGTGGAGGGCTGGTGTCATGACCTAAACCCGCTCCTATGGGTTTAGCACCGTAACCGGCCAGTAATTCGTGATTACCAAAGGCCTTCTTAACAGTCAAACAATAATACAGTGTACAGGGGCATGGCAGAAGCCAAAACAGTAAATAGACAATGTCCAATGAGCTGTGACAGTTTGTATGCAAAAAGACTTTTCATATAGATTCACATTCAGAAACAAAACAGTATGTACAATATGTACAATCATTCAAGACAGGGACTTAATCCCTATTAGAACGGTACAGTACAGTAACATTTAGTCTATACAAATTATAAACAAAAAGGGGAAATCTAAAACTCCCCAAGCAGCCTCAGCTTGAACAGATCAGGAACCTCGAAGTGAGGCACAAAGGTTGGCTTGACAAAACTGGAGTTTACCCTGACGCTTTTAGCAACGGTCCGGTGCCTGTACACCTACATATATATATGAGCAATGAGCTAAAGCCCAGCGAATAACATAATGCGTAAAGACGTTTAGAATGAATGTCCTTTCAATATTGAAAACAATCAATTGATTCAATGTATCAGTCATTCAGTCATAACAGTCATATGTGGTACATGCATTAGCAGAACAGTAAGTAAACAGTAGGTCTTGAAAGACCGAACATTCAATGATGGCCATCATAACAGTAAACAGAAGTTTCAAAATAGGAACTGACAGAGATCTCTGCAAAAGTAGCAGTAACAGTAACAGTAGTTACTAAGGATGCCACAATACAGTTCAGAAAACAGTTCAATTGATCATTCAGAAAGTATTCATTTTCGAACATATCTTTACAACATTGTTACTCACAGAGTTCTGGGCTACAGATAAGCTAGTACGCGTCCTCGGATGCCAACCCTACACAGTTACAGAATGAACACACACTAAGCTACACAGTTGTGAAACAATAACTTAATCCCTATCTTGACTCGGTGTGGTTCTACATCAATATCCTCATTAAGATGCCTTAAACTAGGCTTAGGAATGCCTAAGATAGAATAATGATGCACTTTAAAAACATTTTCAGAAAACAGAGTTCCCGCTCGAGCGTCACTTACCCCGCTCGAGCGGACATGCAAACAAAAGTCTCCGCTTGAGCGTAAGCCTTCCCGCTCCAGCGGACTGCAAAAGTACTGGATGTGTGAAAATCACGCTCGATTGGGCGCTCGATACCCGCTCGAGCGTGTGACACAAGTCCTCGCTCGAGCGTCCAATACCCCGCTTGAGCAGACTGTAAAACAGTGTAAAGTGCTGGAAACACGTTTTTCTTGCTCGAGCGCCAGTAACCCCGCTCGAGCGGAAGTCCAAATTCTAGAAATTCCAGATTCGAACCTCAAGCTCAAAACCAAGTTTCAATGTACCAAATTCGATCCTTTTGGGCTAATTTTCTGGAAAACACTTCAAAACCCATAATATAACATGTTTCAAAGATCAATTTGAGAAATCAAAGCCCAAAAGTAGTTCAATTAAACACAATTTCAACACATCCATGAATTAAGCTACAATACAACATTATAAGCCATGTCTTGGCTCTAACCTTTAACAATCCTTTAAAACATGCTAGAAGTAACTCAAATCAAACACAAGAAGGTAAAAGCTCTACCTTATGTCTTGAATTAAAGGTCTAGAAGCCCAATTATGCACTTAACTTCCAAATCCCCTAAGCCTCTAAGCAAAAAATCAAGGTGAAAACAAGTTGAACTCACTTCTCTCACTCTTCCTCACTCTCTAGCCGGTTATATACTCAACAAGGCTGATGAAATGTACAAAATAGAATGAAGGCAAGTCTCAAATGTTCCATGTAGTGGGCCACTAAGTGGCATTTTGGCAAATAAGTCCAACCAATGCAATTTAGTTTATTTTAATTTAGTTTAATCATACCAAATCACATTTCAAATAAATATGCCATAAAATCACATGAATTATGATTAACACATATCACTAATCAATTTCAGATTCGGCCGCCGATAAGACCTTCAATTTGCAGTTTAAAGCATAAAACACGAATAGATAATTTAACAGTCAACAGATAGATATGCATTCAAACTAGCACAATCAATCAATCAGCTTAGTGATTTCATTTAATTCAGTCAATTATCATAATCAGTCTCAGTTTAACAGTAATTAGTGGTTTATCAGTAAACAGTGGTGAGGGTTGTCATAGTCTCCCCTCCTTATAAAGAGTTTGGTCCTCCAAACTCGAATTACCTTCATTTTGGAAGAAAACAGGATTCAGTGGGAACAAGTCAGGATATCTCTTGGCCATGTCACCTTCCGTTTCCCAAGTGGCATAGACGCCACCATGGTTTTGCCAGTCGACTTTTACTAACGGAATCTCTTTATTCCTTAACTTCTTGATCCGTCTATTCACAATCTGTATAGGCCGTTCTTCGTATGTGTAGTCATCACTCAGCACTACACGAGTAGGCTCAATCACATGGAAAGGGTCCCGAAGGTATTCCCTCAACATTGAAATATGGAACACGTTATGCATATGCTCCATTTCAGGAGGAAGCGCTCCTTGATACGCCACCGGATTAATTTTCTCAATAATCTCATACGGTCTGACGTATCTCGGCAATAACTTGCCTTTAACCCCAAAACAGGTCTGGCCTTTCATTGGTGTCACTTTTACAAAAACGTGATCACCTACTTCATATTCTCTGTCTCGCCTTCGAACATCCGCATAACTTTTTTGTCGGCTCTGCGCGGTTTTCAGTCTCTGTTGGATCAGTTTTACTTTTTCTGTAGTTTCATACACAATCTCGGGCCCAAGCAAAGGCCCATCTCCAACTTTTGCCCAGCAAATCGGAGACCTACATTTTCTGCCATACAATGCCTCGAAAGGCACCATACCAATACTTGAATGGAAGCTGTTGTTGTAGGCAAATTCAGCTAACGGCAGATGACTTTCCCAATTTCCTTGGAAATCAAGAACACACATCCACAGTAAATCCTCTAGAGTCTGGATGGTTCTTTCTGACTGGCCATCTGTCTGAGGATGGTATGCACTACTCAATCTCAGTTTAGTAGCCAATGCTGTCTGTAAGCTTTGCCAAAATCTTGATGTAAACTTCGAGTCCCTATCAAAAACAATGGACATAGGCACTCTATGCAATCTAACAATTTCATCAATGTAGAGTATAGCCAATTTGTCCGCATTATAAATTGTTTTGACAGGTAAGAAGTGAGCAAATTTAGTCAGTCTATCAACAATAACCCAAATTGAGTCCATACCTTTACGGAAGCGAGATAAACCAACGATGAAATCCATGGTAATATGATCCCATTTCCACTCCGGTATCGGTAAGGGTTGCAGTAAGCCTGCGGGTCGTTGATGTTCGGTTTTAACTTGTTGGCAATGAAAACATTTTGATACAAAATCAGCAATTTCTTTCTTCATTCTCGACCACTAGAAATTCAATTTCAAGTCTTGGTACATTTTCGTATTCCCTGGATGGATAGACAATTTTAAATTGTGGCCCTCTTGCAGAACTCTTCTTTTCAGTTTAGAATCATTCGGTACACATAATCTTCCCTGGAATTTCAACACATTGTTCTCAAATTGAAAATCCGACCTCAGTTTGAATTCCCGTTCATCGATGATCTTCTTCAAGAAGTCATCCTGTTGTTGTTTCTTTTTAATCTCTTCGATCAGTGCCGGTTGAGCAGAAATAGCAGCTATTGTTCCGCCTTGTTCTCGCAAAACTATCTCAATTTCAGATTTCTCAAAGTCACAAAGCAACTCTTTCTGTCCGGTGAGTAAACAGGCTAAGTTTCCAATCGATTTCCGACTCAGTGCATCGGCAACGGTGTTAGCTTTCCCCGGATGATACAAAATCTGCAGATCATAATCTTTTATCAGTTCTAACCATCTCCGCTGCCTCATATTCAGTTCTTTCTGTATGAAGAAGTATTTCAAACTCTTGTGGTCTGTATACACCTCACATGTCGCCCCATAAAGGTAGTGACGCCAGATTTTCAGTGCAAACACTACTGCAACAAGCTCTAAATCATGGGTCAGGTAGTTCTTTTCATGAGGTCTCAGTTGTTGGGAAGCATAGGCAATAACTCTCCTATTCTGCATTAAAACACATCTCAAACCCTTATGAGAAGCATCACTAAAAATGGTAAAACCATCCGCACCTGAAGGTAGGGTAAGAACTGGTGCAGTCACCAGTCGAGTTTTCAACTCTTGGAATGCTGATTCCCTTTGGTCAGTCCAATCAAATGATATCCCCTTCTGAGTCAACTGTGTCAGTGGTAAGGCAATTGTGGAGAAGTCTTTGACAAATCTTCTGTAATACCCGGCTAACCCCAAAAAGTTTCGAACTTCTGTAACATTTGTTGGTCTAGGCCAATTTACCACGGCTTCAACTTTCTGTGGGTCAACTGAAATGCCATCTCTACTAGTAACATGTCCCAAAAACATAACATGATCAAGCCAAAATTCACATTTACTCAATTTCGCATAGAGTTTCTGTTCTCTTAGGGTCTGTAAGGCAAGTCTCAGATGATGTTCATGTTCTTTTCTACTTTTAGAATAAATCAGAATGTTGTCTATAAATACAACAATAAAGTTATAGAGGAATGGTTTAAAAATTCTGTTCATAAGGCCCATAAATGCAACAGGTGCATTGGTAACTCCGAAAGGCATAACTAGGAATTCGTAATGTCCATACCTCGTTCGAAAAGCAGTTTTGTTAATGTCCTCTGGTTTAACTTTCAACTGATGATAACCGGATCTGAGATCAATCTTAGAGAACACTTGAGCACTCTGTAACTGATCAAATAAGTCATCAATACGCGGCAATGGATATTTATTTTTCACAGTTACCTTGTTCAGTTCACGGTAGTCAATGCAGAGTCTCAGTGAGCCGTCTTTTTTCACAAATAAGACTGGCGCGCCCCATGGTGAAGTACTGGGCCTGATGAACTTCTTATCTAACAGTTCTTGCAGTTGCACCTTCAATTCTTTCTGTTCAGTCGGAGCCATTCGGTAAGGAGCTTTAGATACTGGCTGTGTACCCGGAATCACATCAACGGTGAACTCAATCTCCCTATCAATCAAATCCCCTAGAAGATCATCTGGAAAAACATCTGGGAATTCTCTGACTATAGGAATACTATTCACATCAGTTTTAACATCAGTAGGTACAGTCAATATAGAACATAAATACCCTTTACACCCCTTGCTAATCAGTTTGAGAGCTTTCATGGAGGAAATCAGATATGGAGAAGGTACTACTCCTACCCCGTTAAACACAAATTCAGGCAAACCAGGTGGACGGAAACTACTTGTTTCGTTACATAGTCTATGGTAGCATGATATTTCGTTAACCAGTCCATTCCCAATATCACATCAAAATGATCTATGTTCAGAGGCAGTAAATCAATATACAGATGCATATCCCCAACAATAATTTCACATGCAGGGTACATATAAGCACAAGTCACAGATCCGCCAACAGGTGAAGATACAACTAACAAGTAATTCATGGGTTCCAATGGTCTATTCAATTTTCGCGAAAAAGCATGCGATACATATGAATGTGTAGGCCCCGAATCAATCAGAACATATGCATTTTGAGTAGAAATTGAGAGGATACCTGACATGACGGTCTCGGTATTTTGTACGTCTCTCGGTACGAGTGCGAACACTCAGCCTTGCCTCATAGGCTCTTTTTCAGTCGCTTTAGGGTTGGGTTTTGGTGCCACAGTTGATGTTGCGCCGCTAGCTGTAGCTTTACTATTGCCCTGAGGAGTGGAAGGGCAATCTTTGACCATGTGGCCTACCTTGCCACACCTGTAACAAGCACCTGAAAGTTTATAACAAACCCCTTTGTGTTTCTTACCACATTCAAAACAAGACGGTATGGAACCACTTCCCTGACTAGAGCTGGTGGTTGACCCTGTGTTTTATCTTTTGTTCAGTGGGTTGTTTCTTCCTTTCTTGAATTTAAAAACTCCGTTTCTTCCCGCGCCACTTAGTTGCAGGTGTTTCAGTCTGTTTCAAAGCTTCGATATTTACTTCGGCCATAATGGCTCGGTCAAGAACATCCACATATTTCAGTAATTTTAGCACATTAATTCTGTCCAGTATTTCTACATTGAGGCCACCTTCAAACTTCCTGGCCTTCTTGTAGTCGGTGTCCACCATGTGTGGTGCATATCTAGCAAGTTCGGTGAACTTTGTTTCATATTCTGCGACAGACATGGTGCCTTGTTTCAGTTGTTCAGACTGAGTCACTTTTCTATCCCTGACACACTGTGGGAAGTATTTCTCGAAGAAGGCTCCCTTAAACTGAGCCCAATCCATTGCAGTATTGGTGTCACGAACCAGCATCCACCACCTTCTAGCCTCTTCTTGTAAGGTGAAGGTAGCTAGCAACACTTTATGTGTTTCAGAGCACGGAAACACTTCAAACAATTTTTTTGTTTCAAGAACCCAAGCTTCAGCCTTTAAGGGTTCAGGGCCTCCCTGAAAGGATGGCGGTTTCATCTTACTAAATTTCCATGTCAGAGCTATGATATCATCATTAACAGGTGGCTCTGGTTGTACTGGAGGAGGTGGGGGCTGTTGGTTCTATTGTTGCTCTAATCTTTCAGTTAGTAATTCCACCATTCTCTCCAACCTCGCCATTCTTGCCTCAAAGGATTCAGTTTCAACAACATTTCTTGCGTTGTCCATCTCACTATAGGTAGTTATAGCAATTATAAACATAGACAGTTGCATACTTAGACAGATTATCACATTAACAGTTATATTCATGTCTTAGCCACACACACTTATCATGCTCATGTAATGCCCTAATCACTTTTCTAGGACATCCTATAGCTCATTTGGACACGTGTGTGCGGTATAACTCGTAATTTAAGCATCGCTCTGATACCACTCTGTCACGACCCAAACCTGCCCCTATGGGTTTAGCACCGTAACTGGCCAGTAAACTGTGATTACCAAAGGCCTGCTTAACAGTCAAACAATAATACGAAGTACAGGGGCATGGCGGAAGCCAAAACAGTAAATAGACAATGTCCAATGAGCTGTGACAATCTGTATGCAAAAAGACTTTTCATATAGATTCACATTCAGAAACAAAACAGTATGTACAATATGTACAATCATTTAAGACAGGGACTTAATCCCTATTAGAATGGTACAGTACAGTAACATTCAGTCTATACAGATTATAAGCAAAAAGGGAAAATCTAAAACTCCCCAAGTAGCCTCAGCTTGAACAGATCAGGAACCTCGAAGTGAGGCACAAAGGTTGGCTTGACAAAACTGGAGTTTACCCTGACGCTTCTAGCAACGGTCCGGTGCCTGTACACCTACATATATATATGAGCAATGAGCTAAAGCCTAGTGAATAACATAATGCGTAAAGAGGTTTAGAATAAATGCCCTTTCAACATTGAAAACAGTCAATTGATTCAGTGTATCAGTCATTCAGTCATAACAATCATATGTGGTACATGCATTAGCAGAACAGTACAGTAAACAGTAGGTCTTGAAAGACCGAACATTCAATGATGGCCATCATAACAATAAACAGAAGTTCCAAAATAGGAACTGATAGAGATCTCTATAACAGTAGTAGTAACAGCAACAGTAGTTGCTAAGGATGTCACAATACAGTTCAGAATAGAGGACAAACATTCATTCAATTAACAGTAAATAGTTCAAAAAACAGTTCAATTGATCATTCAGAAAGTATTCATTTTCGAATATATCTTTACAACATTGTTACTCACAAAGTTTTGGGCTACAGATAAGCTAGTACGCGTCATTGGATGCCAACCCTACACAGTTACAGAATGAACGCACACTAAGCTACATAGTTGTGAAACAATAACTTAATCCTTATCTTGACTCGGTGTGGTTCTACACCAATATCCTCATTAAGATGTCTTAAACTAGGCCTAAGAATGCTTAGAATGGAATGAGGATTTAAAAATATTTTCAGAAAACAAATTTCCCGCTCGAGCGTCACTTACCCCACTCGAGCGGACATGCAAACAAAAGTCTCCGCTCGAGCGTAAGCTTTCCCGCTCCAGCGGACTACAAAAGTACTGGATGTGTGAAAATCGCGCTCGATTGGGCGCTCGATACCCGCTCGAGCGTGTGACACAAGTCCTCGCTCGAGCGTCCAATACCCCGCTCGAGCGGACTGTGAAACAGTGTAAAGTGCTAGAAACACGTGTTTCCCACTCGAGCGCCAGTAACCCCGCTCGAGCGGAAGTCCAAATTCTGGAAATTCTAGATTCGAACCGCAAGTTCAAAACCAAGTTTCAATGTACCAAATTCGATCCTTTTGGGCTAATTTTCTGGAAAACACTTCAAAACCCATAATATAACATGTTTCAAAGATCAATTGGAGAAATCAAAGCCCAAAGGTAGTTCAATTAAATCCAATTTCAAACCAATTTTCATAAACATAACTCAAACATGACATGCATGAGTTTAAACCAATTCAAAGCTTCAATTACATGCTCTAATGAGCTAATTCTCCAGAAACAAGATGAATTCATGGTCCAATGCAAAAATATGGACATGCATGAAAAATTTCATGAACAATAACTTCAAAACTCAAGAATGGCAACATGCATGCATGATATATGCTACAATTCAATATGCTAGAACCAATTCATGACTTAGCTCTTCAATATGACATGAACCATGCAAGAACCAACTTAAAGACACAATTAAGAGGTTGAATTCCTTACCTAAGTCTTCAATTTAAGATATGGAAGTTCTATTCTTGCAATCTTCCTACAATTTCTCCAAGTCTCCAAGCAAATATGGGATGAAATCAAGCTCTCTCTCCTATCACTCTCTCTAGTTGGCTATAGCAAGGAAAACAAAGGGCTAAGCAAATGTGTGCCTAAGTGTAATCAAGTCTCAATATGTTTGGTGTAGTGGCCCACTAGGATGGCATGTTGGTAATTAAGCCAACTATTGTAATTTATCCTTATTTAATCTAATTAAATCATACCAAATCACATTTCAAATAAATATGCCATAAAATCGCATGAATTATGATTAACACATATCACTAATCAATTTCAGATTCGGCCGCCGATAAGGCCTTCAATTTGCAGTTTAAAGCATAAAACATGAATAGATAATTTAACAGTTAACAGATAGATATGCATTCAAACTAGCACAATCAATTAATCAATTTAGTGATTTCAGTTAATTCAGTCAATTATCATAATCAGTCTCAGTTGAACAGTAATCAGTGGTTTATCAGTAAACAGTGGTGAGGGTTGTCACAGCTGGATTTGTTTGAAGGCTCCTTGTATCTCCTATATATAGAGGTTTTCTACATGCATGCAAAGGGTTACAAAAGTTTGAGCTGAGTTAGAATTCTCTCTCTCTCTCTCTCTCTCTCTAGAATACTCTCTCTCTCTCTATATATTTTGTGCTTGAAAGTGTATTTTCTCTTCACCTTTGCCCTAGCACCCTTAGCCAAACACCTTCACCTTAGTGTTGAGAATCTTGGAGGCCTTATTTGAGCTCCTTGGAGTGGTTTTGGCTTGGTTTTGGCTCAGAAGGTTGCTGATTTGTTGCTGTGCTACAAGGGTAAGGATTTCACCCTTTTAAGCTTTGTTCTAGTTCATAGATTTGCCATCTTTGTATGCTACTTTGAAGCTGGTTTTAGTATAAAAAAAGTTCTATTTTTAAGGCTTAAAAATGTTGACTTGAGCCTTGTGCGGTTAGGGGGTGGTTACCCCCCTTTGCTTTTTGGCTTGAAAAGCCTTTGAGCCTTCTTTCAAAGCTTTTTGAAACACCCTTTTCTTGGTCTTTCTACCACTGAAACTCAGAGGAATTTTAGTTGCAGAAAGTTGGTTTTGAGGACCAAAATAGGAGGGGGTGGTCCCCCTTCCTCATATCTTGTTTGCATATGTTGATGGCTTAGTAGTTGAGCATGTGTTTCTACCATCTCTTGACTTGATCTCAGCATATTTTTGGCCTTATTTTAGCATGCTTAAGCTCTATTTTTTGTTGGCTTGGCCACTTCTTGCATGCTTCTTACACTTGTAGTGTAATCTTGCTCACTAGCCTTGCATACTTCATGTTTTAGCTCATTATCCTAGCATGTGTTGGCTCCACTCCAGCATGTTTTGGGCCACTATTTAGCATGCTTTAGCTCTATTTTGAATAGCCCTGGTCATGCATGCCTTGCTTTGTATAGCTATAGTGTTGTTGGCCCTTACTAGCTTTGAGTTTTAAGGCCATTAGCATGCTTTGTTTGTGATGTTTGCATGTTTTGGCATCATTTAGCATGTGATTTCAGAGCATATTGCTCTGTCACACTCTCACATGTATCACTCTTTCATTGTGTTTAAGGGTTATGCCTTATGCCTTGTTCATCAGCCAATGCATGAGTATCATTTTCTTGCTTTCCATGCTACCATCTCAGCACTTTGTGGCCACTATTTTAGCATGTTCGAGGTTTATCCATAGCTAGTTTGACCATTTGAGCATTGTGTTGCATGGTCCTAGTGTTGTGACCTTCACTAGTCTCAATGCTTAAGTCTCCTAACATGTTGTACATGAGTTGGTTGCATTTTAGCGTCTCATGTTTCATGCCATTTCAGCACTGAAATTTTGCCACCCCCCCTTTCCCCCCCCCCCCCCCATTTCTTCACTTTTGATTTGCTTTGAGGCTTGGTTGGTCTTAAGTTGTGCTTAAGCCATGGGATTGAGGCTTATGCTTAAATGGCTTTAATCCTCTCTTGGGGGTTTCTACTAGTCAAAGGCATGGCTTCTCTCATGTTTTAAGTCATCTTTTGATTGACGTTCCTCTCATTAGAGGACTTTCACATTTGGACAAATCAATTATGGAATGGTTTGGTAACTTAAAATGTGTAAACAAGAATTGAATCAAGTAAAACATGTCAAGATAAACATGTTGCATTTGCATTGAATTGTGTTCAATCGGACGTTATATTGAACATAAGGTGAATTGGTCCATTTCATACTCAAAGTGATGAAAATGAGCCAATTCCCTTTGTCTCCATTACCTTTGATCCTTCATGATAAGGTGATGGTCCTAGAGTCTTGTTTGTCTTGTATTTATTTGAATTTGTGCAAGTTGGATCTTTGGCCATCGTGCATTGTATGCTTGGTTGATGGTTTTGGATCCAATAGTGCCTCTCATTTGATGTCTTAAGATGATAAGGAGTGGCATAGTACATACATGTCCTTGAGAGACCCTCCATTTTCCTCTATTTTGTGCTCTGTTGCAGTTTGGTGTCATAGCACACCAGTGGCCGGCACCCTTTCATTGTTAGCCGGCAGAGGCACATTCTTGGTCGGTAGATGACCGGTAGGTCACTGGTGCACTCTTCAACATTGTTTTGGTAAGGTTCGTCAGAAGTTCTTGGGGACACCCTGCAAACAGAGCCTCTAAAGAGCAAACCGGAGAGCTTTTCGGGGCAAAAACTGAGCACGCATCTTCTACTTCTTCAAACAGAGCCGAGGTAGCGTAGTTTTAAAGCTTTACTCGTTAGTTAGCTTGAATTTGTAAATTAATTAATTTGTTAGTTAGTTAATTGTTGTAATAATTAGTAAGTAGTTTACTAGTTATTCGTTTGGTTTGTAATAATTAGTCTAATTAGTTTAATTAGATTAGTTGGTTAGCTTAGCTTAGATAAGCTTAGCGTATTCATTCGGACCCTCCTTCAAGAGGGCGTATTGTTGTAATACGGGTGTGTGTGTGTGTGTGCATGTCTTCCAAACCCACTTCTTTCTCCTTTTTATTTAACCGCTTTCGATGGTTAGATTAGGGCATATTTCGATTAGCATACCTTATGCTTGCATGATTGCATCATTCATTTGTCTTGCATGCACTGGGCTCGACGCATCATTCAAACTGTATTGTATTTCAATACTTATTTGAATACATGTATCAAATCGTTGCATTCATGTGCCATCTTAGATAGCCGAGCCTATTTAGTTTCATTCTTTGCATGTGTTGCATTAGGCATTTAGCATAGTTAGGATCATGCATATTTCTAACTAGCTTCTATTTTGGCTTGGAATACACTGTAAGTTTTATGCTTTAGCATCCTTGCATGAGTGTACGTGTTGCCATATTTCGCATGCTTGCCATGAGGCTATGTGCTTACTTGATAAATTGCGTGAATGCCTGTGGATGGAGGCTTTATTGCTTGAATTGGGACAATTCATCAAATATGAGTTTTAAGCCCACTTTAAGAAGTGACAAATCATGTTTTAAGCCCACTTGAGGGTGGCAAAATCCGCGCTTGAGCCTATTTGCGAGTAACACTTTCAAACCATTTTGGAAAACAAACATGAATCATTTTGTTCCAATTCTCGTGATTAAGTTTATACTTGTATGCTGTGTGCATCACATAGTAAGTTAGCTAATAATCAGAACTAGAACACATGTGTTTATAAAACAACATATCATGCTTAGTAGAAGCCGATTCTTTGATCGGGCGAGTGGGGGTGCTTATTTCAGAACCTTTCCCTCTCATACCGAAGTTTCCGAGCCGAGGTAACTTTGGTGATGACGGACACGTGGCCTTTGGCACGAGTCAGGGTTTCCTAAATTTCCCAAAATCAAAATATTTAGGTAGTGACTCTGTAATCTGGCAAAACAGTCCATGTTTGGCGCTTTTTAATTCAAAATTGATTTTTCAAAACCAATTGCCGGATTTGGACTCTTTAGTATTTATCAGTTTCACATTGCACTTTGTGAGATTAGATTCAGAACCGTGATAGGAGTCCGAACTGTAGTAGCAGGACCCAATTCGCGCCCTCTTCGAAAGGGAGAGCGTGCGGAGAGAGTTCGAGCGGTCTACAGATATCATTACCTCCTTCGGATTTAAGGAAAATGCAATTGATCAGTGCACATATCTGAAGGTTAGTAGAAGTAAGTTCATTATTTTGGTGCTATATGTGAATGACATTTTGTTAGCTAGTAATGACCTTGGCTTATTGCATGAAACAAATGAATATCTCTCCAATTGTCGATATGGTTGAGGCAAACTATGTTATTGGCATAGAGATCTTTAGGGATCGATCTCGAGGATTGCTAGGACTATCTCTAAAAGGATATATTGATCGTATTTTAGAGAGATTCAATAAGTAGTTTTGTTCAACAGGTGATGCACCCATCATGAAGGGTGATAAATTAAGTGAAAAACAGTGTCCAAGGAATGACTTGGAAAAAAAAACAAATGAAGGACATTCTATATGCATCAACTGTAGGGAGAATGATGTATGCCCATATATGTACCAGGCCAGATATTAGTTTTGTAGTTGGAATGTTGGGAAGATTCCAAAGTAATCTCGAATGGAACATTGGAAAGCACTAAAGAAGGTTATGAAATATCTTCAGGGAACAAAGGACTATATGCTCACCTATATGAGATTAGAACAGTTAGAAGTGACCGGATACTCAGACTCGAGTGTTTCTTTTTTTCTTTTTTTTTTCTTGCTAGCTAGTGGAGCAATTTTATGGAAGAATGTGAAGTAGTTCACTATTGCTTCATCTACTATGGAGGTTGAGTTTGCGGCATGCTTCGAGGCTACAAATCATGCTTTATGGTTACGTAATTTTATCCCAGGACTTGGTATTGTTGACTTAATTGCCAAGCTGTTGAAGATATATTGCGACAATACCACAGCAGTTTTCTTCTCTAGGAATGGAAAGTACTTCAGTGGTTCCAAACACATGGACGTAAAGTACTTAGTTGTTAGAGAAGCAGTCCAAAAACAACAAGTGTTAATTGAAAATTTAAGTACCTCTCTTATGATTGTTGATCCATTCACAAAGAGATTGCCACCAAAGACATACAAAGAGCATGTTATCAAGATGAGTCTTTTAAGCAACTGTAGACGTCCCCAAACATCACGGGAAAATCCCATTTTGTTCATTGGGCTCACTACAGTTCGGACTCCATGTCATGATTCTTAATCTGATCTTGCAAAGTGCAATGCGAGATTGATAAATCACCAAAGAGTCCAAATCTGTCAAATTGTTTTGAAAAACTAATTTTTAGAAAGAAGTGCCAAACATGGACTGCTTTGCCAGATACAGAGTCGCCACCTAAATTTTTTTTTTTTGAGAAATTTGGGAAATCCCGACTCGTGCCTAAGGCCACGTGTCCGTCATTACCAAAGTTGCCTCGGCTCGGGAACTTGGGTACGATTGGGGAAGGTCATGCAATGAGCACCCCTGCTCGCCCGATCAAAGATCGGCCACTACTAAACATGATATCTTGTTTTTGAAAACATGTGTGCTCTTATTCCGATTTATTAGCCTAGAATTGCTACGTGATGCGCACAGCATACAAGTATAGAATAGATCACCTAATTTGGAACAAAACATCGCATATCCGCTTGTTTGGGAATGGCTTGAAGTTTGCTACTCGCAAGTAGGCTAAAACACGGATTTCAATGAATCGTCCCAATTCAAGTAATCCAACCTTCAGCTATAGGCATTCAGGCAGTTATATCACATAAACAGTTAGCCCCATGGCAAACATGTTATCATGGCGGTCACTCACACATATGCAAGGATGCTAAAGCATAAACACTCACCGAGTACTCCAAGCGAAAACAGAAACTAGTAAGTAATCAATGCATGATCTTAGTTCATGTAAAGATGACTAATGCAACACATGCAAAATGCAACTAAGATAGGCTCGGCTATTCTAAGATGGCATATGAGATGCTACAGATAACATGTATTCAACTCAGAATTGAAATACAATGCAGTTAATATGATGCGCCGAGCCCGGTGCATGCAAGACAGATGAATGAATGCGAACATGCGAAGCATAAGGATGCTAATTGAAACACGCCCTAAAACTAACCATCGTAAGCTGGTAAATAAAAGGGAGAAAGAAATGGGGGTTGGAAGACATGCATCACACACACGCACACTTATTTACAACAGTTGTGCCCTCTTGACGGAGGGTCCAAATGAATAATACAGAACCAACTAGCTAATCTAAACTAATCTAAAAACTAGTTATTACACAACGAAATGAATAATAAGCTATAGCTAATTATTACACAACACTAACTAATTAACAAATTAACTAAATTAGCAATTAAATGAGGATGCAAACTACATGAAGTGGGCTGCCTTAGCTCTGCCTTGGACGATGAAGGATGCATGCATGCTTGAATCGCCTTGTTCGAAAATCCATTGCGATGCCCCAACTTGCCTCTATTTGCAACTGGTCTCAGAATACTACAAAAAGCTCCAGAAGGATGAAAGTCCACCAAGGGAATCTGAAGGAGGGCTGCCGACCAGTTTTTGTCAATGGAGACCACCTGCCGACCACTTTCTATGGTGAAAACCAGAAAAAATGATCGGCCTACCACTTAATCTGGTCGGCCGACCAATTGCTGTTCTACATCTATGCCCTCCAAGATGTCTTAAACTAGGCCTAAGAATGCCTAGAATGGGATGAGGATACAAAGATGTACTCAAAAAGCAGTTTCAGAATTTTTCAGAAAACAGAGTCCCGCTCGAGCGCAGGTTTCCCCGCTCGAGCAGACATGCAACAAAGGTACACGCTCGAGCGTCAACTCTCCCGCTCGAGCGTACTGTAAAAGTATTGGATGGGTGAAATCTCCGCTCAACGCCCGCTCGAGCTTGAGACACACGACTCCGCTCGAGCGCCCAATCCTCCGTTCGAGCGGACTGTAAAACAGTGCAGAGAAAATACTGGATGCTCGGATTCCACGCTCGAGCGCCAATTTCCCCGCTCGAGCAGAAGTGCAAAATCTGGAAAACCCAGATTGCACCTCCAAGCTCAAACCAAGCTTTCACAATTCAAAACTCGACCTCTTGGGCTGAATTTCCAGAAAACATTTGTAAACACATAGAATAACATGGTTCAAAGCTTAATTTTGAGAAATCAAAGCCCAAGGGTGTTTGATTCAAACCCAATCTCAAACCAATTTCATGAACAATATGAATATACAAACATGCATGAATTCAAATCAATTCAAAGCTTCAATTTGATGCTCTAAGGAGCCAATTGATCCAAAAACAAGTTGAAAACATGGACCATTACAAAATTATGGACATGCATGTGACAATTTGCCATGAACTCAACTCAAAATCCCACAATACTAACATGCATGCATGAATTATGCTCTATTACAACATGCTAGCACTAAATCATGGCTCAATTCTCAATTTTGACATGAATCATGCAAGAACAAGCTCAAACACATCAATAAAGGTTGAATTCTCTTACCTAGAGCTTCAATTACAAGTGTAAAACCACAAATCAACAATCAACTTTCAATTCTCCAAGTTGTCTAAGCCAAATCTTCAAGAACTCAAGATGAACAACTCAATCTCTCACTCTCGCCTCCCTATGGTCGGTTTGTGTGCAAGAAATGGAGCTTAAGAGATGTTTAGAGTCAAGTATGCAAGGCTCTAGCATAACTAGGTAGTGGGCCACTCCGTGGCAAAACAGTAATTATGGCAAACTTTGCAATTAACTCATTTTAATCTAGTTTAATCATACCTAATCAGTTTTCAGATAAATATACCATAAAATCACATTAATTATGAGGATCATAAAACATCAATCAATTCCCGGTTCGGCCGCCGATAAGGCCTTCAATTAGCAGTTTAAACATAAATTATGACGATCATAAAACATCAATCAATTCCCGGTTCGGCCGCCGATAAGGCCTCCAATTAGCAGTTTGAACATAAAACATGAACAGATCAAATAAACAATCAAACAGATAGAATACAAATTAACATACATACTCAGTCAAGTCAGTTCCAGTTTTCAGTCAGTTAGTTCAGTACTTTAATCAGTTCAATTATCAGTCATAATCAGTTCAGTTTGACGGTAATCAATGTTTATCGGTAAGCAGTGATGAGGGTTATTACATAAGGTTGGTCAAAATGGGATGTCCACAGCAACCCATGACGTGTATGGATAATCTTGAGTGCTTATTTTTATTTTGACACTATTTGCGCAATAATAATTTTGTTTCTATTTTTCCTGTTCTAAAAGTGTGTGTACACATTAATTTGAATATTGATCATCAGGAAATGTCTTAACAAGACAAATTACAGGGGCCTTTCAGGCAAATAATTAAATATCCCGATAATGGACTAGGTTAGTGAAGGTTATCACTGGTGTGGTGCATAGAAGGAAATATGACATAAATGTTATGTAACCTCTATGACTCACATTGGTGACATGAAGTAATCACAGTATTATAGTTTCTAATATATTTAAACTTATTGGCTATTTTTAAAATTTCGTGATTACGTGTCAAAGTTTTTAGTGTGGAATCCACTGAGGAAAATTTTTTATAAATTGCATATTTTGTAAAAACCTCATAGTTGCATCATAATCGACTTAATGGGCCAAGTGAAAGAATGTTGGATTTATTTTCTGGTGTGGCCCAATAGCCTATATATCTTTTACATTTTTATTTTATTTGGACTCCACAACTAGATAAAGCCAATATTTGACAAAGTTCAATAATTAGAATTTTAAATATGGGATAATTACTCTTCTAAGATAAAAAGGAAACCTTGATGGACAAGAATTCTTCTGATAGAATTAATCTGGCCCTTTTATCTCCTCTATATAAGGATGGGTGACTCCCCTCACATGATATGAGTATTTTTCCATCACTCTAAGTTCTATAGTCATCCTAATTAAGAGAGATGGAGAGAAGAAGGTGAGCCAAGAATTCAAGGTTCAACTATTAGGGGTATTTTCTTAACTTCTCTAATTTAATGGCTGACAAAGGTATGTTCGTTTTATTCTTGAGTTGCATTGAATTCAAGATCCTACAAAGTTCAATTCCACATTATTATTATGGTTACATGTACATTAATTTCTAACACCCAAATTTTGAAACCCACCTCTTCGGCTCTGCATAGATGTGTGTGTTTGAATTCTAGTTAAATTAACAGTTACACACCCCCACGTCCAATCTAGTGTATAATTCAGTGTGTGGCAATGTTGTGTAATGTAGTGGGTGTGGGTGTTGCTATATCTTAGCACTACTACAAAAATAGATAAAGATCACACTTTTTTTGTGTGATGTTTTTTATTTAATCACACCTTTTAAGTTTTATTAAAGTGTGATCTTTGGGAGTGTGATTAAAAAGGGTCATTTTTAATCACACTTTTTAAGTGTGATTAAAAACATTTAGATCACACCTTTTAAGTGTGATTAAGATCTTTTTTCTTGTCAAAGTGTGATCTTTAACTATTTTTGTAGTAGTGTAGGTACATGAATGTGAAATAAATCTAGAGGATTCTATCCCTTGACAAAACTTTTCGGATTGGGCTCCCCTCCATCTAGATTGGAGTAGGGGTGTAATTTCGGCCCAGCCCATCCGAGCCAGTCGACCCGCCACTAGGCCACACGGGCTCCTATCTTTTTACGGGCCGAGCGGGGCCACGGGCCGAAAAGTGGGGCCTAGGCCCAGGCTCAAGCCTACTCAGATTAGGGTCTAGGGCGGGGCCAGAGGAACTAGGCTTGGACCGTGAGCCGAGCTTTTTGTGAAAAATAAACAATAAATATATTATAAATATAGATTATGTATGAGGGATAAAAAAAGAAAAATTATACTAGAGTATTTTAGTTAAGATTAATGAGATATTTGATTATGTTTCATGTAGTGGTATTTAAATTTAATTATATATGTTTTATGTTTTTTGAGTTATGACTAAAAAAATATGAAATTATGTAATTTTCTTTTTTTGAAATGAATAATTTTTATATATATCAAAATGAAACTTTTAATATTACAATCATTAAATTAAATAGATAACATTTATTGAATGAATTATTTTTATTTCAAAATGAAATAAAATATTACAAAAATTTATATTATTAAATAAAATAGATGTAGATTATTGATGATTGTAGAAAAATTGTATCACTATAGGTCAAGTATATCCCAACTAGGTTAGCACCTACTAGCCTGTCAATCATTTACATTATAGTCCACCTCAATAATCTAATACAGAAAAATAACGAAATGAAATAGTGAAAATTAAATTGTTGATTAATCATCGGAGGATGTAGACAATTCACTCCCCTTGCTTGAGAATATGTCAATCAAATGGGTTTGAATTCTCTCATTTTTACTATAATTTTATCTTCTCGTACACGTATGCATATGATCTCTAGATATAATCAATGCCTCAACCATTTGCAGTGAAAGCCTGCTGCGGTAATAGCTCAGCACCCATCCAACTGCAATAAAAGCTATTTCAAAAATAACTATAGAAATAGGAATTGTTAGTATATCACGGGCCATCTATGAAAGGATAGGCCACATAGGTTCATTTTGTTTCCGCCAACCTAAAATATCAAAATTTTTAGTATCATCCACTGGCGGGCTATAAAATAATGTTAAAACTCATAACTACTTACACTTATATATTGAGATATTCTTCTAGTTTTTATTGTTGAAAAAACACTTAATCTTCTGCCTCGAGATAAGGCCGGTGTAGTGTGTGTAAGTGTATTTGTGTTCTTCAAATAATTTTTGCATATTTTCATAATAAGGGCAAATTGTTCTTGATTCATTGAAAATATGTTCTAAAAATTATTATAAATCAATTTCTTTACATCATATGATCAATTATTATGGCCAAACATAAAAGATGAGGTAATAGATCAAAATATTTTTCAAAATTTTCTTTCATTTTAGCAATAATAGTTACATAATATTCATTACCCATATATTTTATAAAAACTTTCATTATTTCTGCTAACATATGTAAAACAAATTGTGAAATAGGAATATATATATATATATATAGAGAGAGAGAGAGAGAGAGAGGTGTGTGTGCGCGGTGCGGTGCGGTGCGGTTCAGGCGGTTTGAGAGTAAAATTACAAACCGAATGACGGGTTAGCAGATTGACAAATTGTGGTATGGGCGGTTTTTGGCGGATTGAAAAATATTCTAACTAATTATCATACATTTGCATAATATATAACACTAATTTGTATAATATTTTTTAGATATATAACACAAAGTAATTTTACATAATATGTTTCATATATATAACCACTAATTTATAATAAATTTCATGTCTTAAATCTCTCTCACACTTATTTTTACATTGATATTTCATTAGAAGTTAAAAAATGTGTATGTATTAACTATAGCAAGCGGTTTGGTTGGCGAATTATACATTTTAAAGTTTAAACCGTGGTTAGCAATTAGAGCGGTGCGGATTGATGCGGATCAGTACAGTTTTAACGAATTGTGCGATATTTTGCACAGCTATATATATATATATATAAAAGAAAATAAATTTGTTGCAGTATTAAAAAATTTTAGAAAATCTTTATTTAAGGCTACTTGGCGCCAATTCAGTTCTAGGGGAGTTAGTACTCTTCATTTACGAACTGTCTTTAACATATTATACATTGAATTCCACCTATTATTTATATCTAAAATTAATATTTTAAATGGCATACCTTCTCGTTGATAAATATTTTATATTCCAAAATTCAATTAGCAGAAGATATAATAGCAACAATTGTATTTTTTATTACCAGTACAGAAGCTTCATATACATGCATAATTTCTGTAACAGCCAAATTTAAAATATAAACACAATAACGAACATGAAATAAATCACTATCAATAAGTAATTGTAAAGTTGATTTCAAATGAATTATAGTCTGATTGTAATAGTTGCATTATCTGAACTAATAGTAAATATTTTATTTTGCAAACCCCACTCATATAATACATTTCGTATTTTTACACTAAGTGAATGACCAATGTATGAAAGTTCAACTAATCTAAATGAAATAACTCTTTTATTTAATTTTCAATCATTATCAATAAAATATGAAGTGATACATTAATATTCTAAATCATTATTTGACCACAGATCAGATGTTAAATGAATTCTTCCATTCAATTATTTTAATATGTCAAATAATTTACTTTTAATATTCTCAAATTTCTTTAAAACTCTATTTCTAGTAGTATTTCTTCAAAAACTTTGATATTGCGGTGCAAAACTTTTGTGAATTTGTAAAAAATTAGGACATTCACTAGTAGTAAAATGTTGTTCTTTTTTAATAATATAATCAACTATAGAATTTTGTGTAAATATAGGATTATATAAAAATGTTTGCAAATGATCAGTTGATAAAACATGTAATTGCATTTGACTTCTAATATCAGGTTGTTGACTTTGTAAATGTTTGTTAACATACCTTTTTAGATGACTAGTACCCCTGTAGATGCAACACTAAGTAAATATGCACAATATTTATATTTTGCTTTAAATATACTTGTACCATTAGAATTATTTACAGATATTTTTTCGAAATAATCCCAAACACTACTAGTCATGCCCCTAGATGATGATCTAGTTGTTAAAAGAAGGATATTAGGTACATTAGAAAAAGAATTAACAAATTCATATTGTGCAGTATATACATCAATATCAATATAAATATTAAGAATATTAGAATCCATAGTAATGTAAGTAAAATAATATATAAAACTAACAATTAATTTAAATAATGAGTAAACAGTGTGCCTGTTTGGCAGAGCTTAATTACAGCTTATTTCAGCTTTCAGCTTAATTTAAGCTATTTTTATGTGTTTGGTTTAGCTTATAGCTTTTTGGAAGTCAGAAATCAGCTTATTCTTTGAGTGGGGCAGGAGATGCTTTAAGAATAAGTCGGAAATCAGCTTAAGCTGAAAGTTATAAGCTATAAGCTGTAGAGGCATAAGCTATAAGCACTTTCCCACAGCTCTACCAAACAGGGCCAGTAACTAATATATGTTAAGAAATAATTAACGTAACAAAATGTGTAAATAATAAATTTAATTCAAATAATTAATGTTATCGACTAGCGAATGCGATACAAAAATTAGTTTCTTCTGATAAAAATTTCTTCTTGCACAATTGTAATTGCCACTTAGGTATGAGATTTCAAAATTAATTGAGAAAGTTGAGTGTTAAGAGAGAGAATTGTTTGTAAGAAATAAAATGAGAGAATGGTGGTATTTATTGGAGTTTGGAACGAGGAGGTGAATTTATATAATAAAAAATAAAAAAAAAATTGACCGTTGGATGTGTTAAACAATCAAATGACTATTTGAATTTTCTTTTTTCTTTGTTCTTTTTTTTTTGTTTTTGTTTTTGTTTTGAATTTTCTGACCATTAAGAGACAAAGAGCCGTTTGAAGGGGTGGGCCATGGGTCAAGTCGCGTCAGGCTGCCCGCAGGCACAAAATTTTTTAGTCTGGGCTTCCAAACAGAGATCCTAGGCCTAGGGCCCCAAGCCGCGGGCTTTTGGCGGCCTACGGGTCATTTTTACACTCCCAGACCGGAGGGTGGTGTCTAGGTCCCTAAGGTTTACTACGGATTCAGTTTTGAAGATCCGAACAATTTATTTTATAAATTTTTTCTTGTATATCATTTACAAAAAAGAAAAATTAAATAGATCTGATAATAGTAACATATTCAATTTATAATATTTGCCTCCCAAAAAATGAATGATAAGTGTTGTTAGAATAGCAGAGACAAAGAAAATAATATGTATTGTATATAATCAATCAATCAATACAATAAAAGAAGCTATATATATAAGCCAAGAAACCTAGGTGTTGAAGAAACCTAATTGTACAAGAATACAAGAATCCTAAGTATCATAGGAATAGATAACAAATACACTATCTTTTTTTTTTTTTGGTGATAAAGCGCAATAAATTAAATAAGTTACCATTATCAGATCGATCTAATTTTTTTTAATAAGTGATATACACAAACAATTTTACAAAATTAACAATTTGAATGATTAAAACCCCATAGGTCCGAACAATACTTTCCAATCCATATGAGTAACTACAAGGCAACCCAATCCAAAAATTTCCAATCCATATGAAATTTCTAACTGTTCTCCTATACATTGATAAATTTACTTGAATTATTAATTTAAATAAATTTCTAACATCATTAAAAATTGTTAATAGACTTGATAATTTATTAATAAAATTTAGCCATTTGTTATGAAATTAGAAATTTCAAGAGGTATGATGTAATTTTTTAAACTACAGGAGGCAAATTATATTTTAAACAAATCTCAAAAAGTATATTTGTAATTTACTCAAAATTAATTATAAATATAGAATTAATTACATGAAACTTGATACTTGTACTTGAACAATATTACCTGGCCCAACCCAACAATCATCACAAAAAGAACTACTAAGTCCCATAATTACTCAACGCCACTCTCATAATGCGAAAAAAAATAATGAAAAAGTATCAAATTTCATACGACTTGAGCCCGCAATTTCTTTGAAAAAGATCAAATATATGCCATCTTCCAATACAAAATTGTCTTATGTGATTTAATTTAAAATTAAAATATTTCACTCATAATTTTAAAAATACCACTAACACATTTTTGTATAAAAATTTAACTTGTAACCACTTTTCCCTAATGTGAATACCTTTTTTTTTTTTTTTTCTTTTTTTTTTTTTATCTTTTGTAATGATTTCATTTCATATCAAAACATTCATTATTATGATTCATAATTTTAAAAATATTATAAATACATAATATCATATGAATTTTTTTTATATACGAATTCAATTTGTGAATAATTTTTTATTATAATACCTACTTTTGTTTTTAATTCTTAAATTTATGTAAGGATTTACAAAAGAAAAGAAAAAGAAAAAATAAAAAAAAAATTATTTTTATTTCACTCACTTTTTCTTTAACTATGCTTTTCTTTTTCTCTTTTTTTCTTTTTTCTCTACAAATGCCTCCTCAAATTTAAAATCTAAATACATAAGAGTACATCTTTGTTCTCACTAGCACATATATTTATGCAGATTTTTTTCATCTTTCATTCTCTCTTCTTTTTTTTTTTTCTTTCTATTTTCAAGAAAAAAATTAAGATGATCAAATATCAAAAATTATATGTTTGAATCACATTTGCATTATAAAAAATAAATAGTTATTTTTGAAATTATAATTGTCGTTCATTTTTTTAAAACAAATGTAATTCAAATATTTTCAATGCTTGTTAGTTCTTTCCTAGCTGATGAATTTTCAATTGAAGAGAAGAAAAAATAAGGGAAAAATCATCAGTCAGTCATATTATCAAAAAAAAATATTACAAATTCGTGAAAAAACTTATAATTTTAATTATTAATGTGCATGAAATTTATCATTTCTCTATTTTTTTTTTAAAGCATACAATAAATTAAAATTTTCCCAAGAAATAAACAATCCAATACTGGTAAAATTGGCATTTTATAAAATAGTATTGTCGACGAAGTCAACTAATGGTTGACTGGTGGATGGGGCAAAGTGTAATGCAATAATTAACCAAAAAAAAAATAGACATGGTTGGTTTGTATTTGTGAAATAGTTTTTCGAAAAAGTTTATAAAATTTAAAATTTTATTTGGTTGTATGTTTTGAAAATAATTTTGAAGTTTGGGATTTTTTTTTTATATATATATAGTTGAATAGATGGGCACTACAAGATATAAGAGTTTTAAAGACCAAGTTTTTTTTTTTTTTTTTCTCTAAAAGTATAAATTTTGTTGCACAAAAAATTTAGGAACTAATTTCAGTTGTAGCAAAGATAATCACTAAAAGATCATCCCCAAAAGTAAAAAAAAATGGGCTTTTAGAGACAATTTTTAAAATGTCACTAATAAATTTAATTTTAGAGACAAAATAACTTGGTCTCAAAAAGATTTATTTTTTGGATAAATTTCAAATACACCATCTGAGGTTTGCTTAAAATACGAATTGTTCCATATGATTTGAAAAATTACAAATACATCCTTGTCAGAATTTTTTATTTGACAGAATTAATTTTAAAAATGAAATTTCTAACTGTTCACCTATACAATAACAAAATTATCTGAATTATTAATTGAAACAAAATTTTAACATTATTAAAATCTGTTAATTAACTTGATGATTTATTAATAAAAAGACTTATTTGTTATGAAATTAGAAACCTTAGGGGGCATAATGTAATTTCTAGAACCACAAGGGATAATTTGTAATTTAAGTAAATCTCTGAGGGTGTGTATGTAATTTACCCTTATTTTTTTAGACAAAACTTTTAATCCCAAAAGGTTATCACTAAATGTCCAATTTTGTTACTAAAAATAAAATTAATTGATGTATAGAATGTGGACTCATTTGAGGCTCACTTTGGTGAGTCGAACCGTTTACTTTTTAATACTTGTTGAATAGAATATTCATGCAAAAAATTAAGATAATCGGATATCGATAACTATGAACTTGTTTGGTTTGTCTCTTCAGAGACAATTTTTGAGAAAAAATTTCAAAAATTTGTTTGGTTGAAATTTACACACACACACACACACAAAATAATAATAATAATAATAATAATTCTAAAACCACTTTTGTCTCTACTACACATCCATCAATTATTATTTTTCTCTCTCATCTCTTCTTTTCTCACATTTTATACATCAATTAATTATTTTTTCTCTCACACCCCCACTTAATTTGTAATTTAAGTGAGCCTCAAATGAGTCCACCGAATCCAAACACCTTCTCAAATTAGATGATCAACTTCAGAGAATCCAATTCTTTATAAAATTTCCCAAGTTTAAGGACACAAAGTTAATTACAAAATTAAACATAAAATATACATAAATTTACAAAAATTGGTCCCACTAATAAATTTCGTAAGATCTGATGCATTCATTTGTATTTTATGTTTTTAGAAGAACTATTGGCGTTCAATTATGGGGTGTGTGGGGTATGTACTTCCTCAAATGGTCATTTGTAAGGACCGAAAAGAATAAAGTGAAATTGCATAAGCCCAGCAAGAGAAAAGAATAAAGTGAAATTGCAGATTAGTTAAGGTGTGGTATGGACTGATTCTGTTTACAATCAACAACCTCATGAAAATTATATCAAAATTATTTTGACAGACCACAATTAATAATAATCATAGGATATCTGACATCAAAAGGTTATATATGATAGGCATGGTCAATGATCACGATGGAATCAAATGACAATTGAAAAGAAGAATCATATTCACATCCTTTGCCCCTGGACATCCTCAAATGGTCATTTGTATCAAAATCTCTGTATCATTTGTGTGGTAAAATGATAATTTTGAATTGCAATATTTTTTACCGTATTATTATACTAGAATACAATATAATGGGTCTGTTTAGTAGAGCTGTGGGAAAGTACTTATAACTTATGTCTAAATAGCTTATAGCTTATAACTATGAACATAAGCTGATTTCTTACTTATAAATTAAGCATCTCCAGCCCCACTAAAAGAATAAGCTGATTTCTGATTTCCAAAAAGGTATAAGTTATAAGCTATAAGCTAAACCAAACACATCAAAATAACTTAAATTAAGCTGAAAGTTGAAATAAACTGCTTTTAAGTTCGGCCAAACAGGCACAATGAGTACGAGTTGTCTGTTGTGTCAGATGAGACAACACAAATTATTCTTTTTATCAGTGGGATCCACCATCATCTCATTATGATGATTTAAAACCTTTCATTTAAACAGTTAAAAAAATCAAATTAATCAGATATATTGGTAATAATATGATCAAAAAAAATTTAACTAAAAAGTAACGGACAACTTGTTCTATAAATCAAACTTGCTGTCAATTTTTTTAAAAGAAAAATCTAATCCAATCATGTGGCTAACAATGTTTGATCAACTTAAAAAAAAAAATTTCATGGATGATTCACTCAATGGACCTTAATGAATGGTTCGGAAATTTCAAAGAAAACAAGAACTTTTTTTATTTCCTTGAGAAGCATATTCTTGGGACACTAGAAGATACAATTATCATTGATAGAGTTGCAAATGAATCGAACTCTTTGCGAGTTTGGGACGGCTCAGTTCATTTCATTACATATATAATCAAACATGGACTAGACCTTTAGGGTCACTCAATAAATGAGTCAAGTTCAAGTTAAGATAAACTCAAAACTCAACACGTTAATTATTTATTTAAGTAACTGGATAACTGTTTTATTTAGATTTTTAAATAATATAAAATGTCTTATATTTTCAATATAAACTAATATTTAATAAGATAACTGACTTTGATTATTGACCCAAATTTTTTGCTTTTTGTTATCAATTTTCAAACCGCACACAAACATGATTAGTATTAACTAGTTGAGTGTAACTCACAGTAAATTAATTTTCGATCTGAACTTAAGATTGATAAACAAACCAATGGAGCTATACTGATTATATGAAATCGACCGAAGTAAGATAATATTAATTGATCCAACAAATTAAGATTTGCTTTTTCAACCTATTTAATTATTACTAGTTGGAATGAACCAGAGACGTGTTGGGCCGCTCTTCATCCCTTTGTCGACTGATTTAGGACAACCCGCACGGTGTGGTTAAGAACTTCAATATTATTATCAGTGTCATTATTGTTATTTTTGTTAGAACAATTTTTTGTGTAAAATAAATAAATTGAAACCAAATCAAACAAATAAAATAAACAACTTACAGGATTTATATTTACTGAACCGAATGAATATTTAAAAGATCCAGTCGAGTGTGTGACACTCTGTCCTTAATATAGATTCGCTCCGCTTCGATGCTTACGAACTAATGGCGTCTATCTCCCAGGATACAATGATCTTCAAAAATTGTAGTAGCACTCCAAACAATTTGTACGGCGAACAAAAAACCTGTGTTCCAATGAATTTTTCTCTAAAACTGGTATGAAAAATAATAATGCAAGAGAGCAAAATGAAAGCACAGAAAATGAATTTTCGGAATGGAAAATCTACTGGAATGCCTTGGTATAAATAGACCCAAACAAGTCTGAAAAACAAACTAAATAGGTGGGTTTTTTGAATGAACAGGTGCAACAGATAACTGCTGGGCAGTTTCTATCTGTTGGAAAACTGTTGGCAGAATTGAATATGTCTGGCAGTTTTGAATTTGTTTAGGCGAAAAACTATTCGGACTAATTGAACTGTTGTGGAATTTGGAATATTTGAACACAAAATTTGAATTCAAATTCAAATTATAGTTTGCAAAATTTAAATTAATTTTTCCCGCAAGAAATTTTGAAAAAAATTCAAATTAATATTAGAATCGACCTGACCCACAACCCACACCCATGCTCGGCACAGCTTGGCTTGGCCTGCCGGACTACGATGGCGGCGTGCGCGCGTGTGTGGTGGTTTAGGCTAAGGTGCACTTTGTCCATAACTCTTTCCTTTTACAAACTTAGGGTGCCCCATGGGGTCTAACCCAAGTGTTGCCACCTAGAACTTATATACACACATAAGTTCTCTTAATTTTCCAATGTGGGACAAGTCTTACAAGGAAACCCACATTTAATTATTCAAATGTTCATTCCACGAACCCAAAAAACGACATCAACTTCTCATTTACTCATAAATGGTTTTAACGAACCGTCTTCACTGTGTGACTTACTATGCAGCAAGGAACACGTCACCTTTTTGGACCCACCTCAAAAAACGTGTGGACCCCACTCAATTTTGGGCTCAAAGATAGCCCAAAATAAGCCTATATAAAACCAATTTTCCAACAATTCCCCACATGAACGGAATTTGACGGAGAGAAAATACAACATGATCTAATTACAAAGAGTACATAAATTGGAAATATTCTAAAAATGATAGGTAGCTTTTAGCTTTGAACCTTCCCTTGTGAGACACTATCGAATTTACTAGCTAACCAGTGAACATGATGTCTTGAACTGTTCAGCTGTTTGTGTAAACTAAAACAATAGAACTCACATAGTATATTACCAGACACAATTTAATTCTCACTATTGTGTTCATTTTGGCCCTGAATAACCTGATCTTTCATGAGTGCTCTAGAGAATTGTAGCCCTTCACAAATCTCATAGAACCGGCCCAGTTCACACTCATATAGGTGATTTTTATGAAGAGTATTCTACCATACTCCACGAGGTATGCCTAGATATAAGAATCATTAAAAGTATTACTTAACCTAAAACGTTGCAGACATCACTATTTTATCATAGAAATGGGTAGGAGTTTGACTCTCCAATAATCCTTATGAGTCATACAAAACTCGGTTGTCTCTTTGAACCTAGATCTTGAGATCTCCAGTCAACTAGGTTGGGTTTCCATTGTGATAACTCTTATTTAATAGGCTTAGGTCTCATTCCCCTCAATGAACTCTCAACTAACTCTCTTGCTAACCGTTTAGTTAGTGGATCTGCTATGTTGTCTTTAAACTTCACATATTCAATGAAAATAATTCCATTAGAGAGTAGTTGTCTTACAGTGTTATGCCGACGACGAATGTGTCGTGACTTACCGTTATACATATGACTCTGTGCTCTACCTATTGCTAATTGACTATCGTAATGTATGCGTATAGCAGGCACCGGTTTTGGTCACATTGGAATATCTTCAAGGAAGTAGTGAAGGCATTCTGCTTATTCCCAACTTTATCTAAAGTTATGAATTCTGATTCCATAGTAGACCTAGTTATGCAAGTCTATTTGGAAGATTTCCAAGATACAGCCGCCCCACCAAGAGTAAAGACATTCCCACTGGTGGATTTTGTGTCTCTAGTATCCGATATCTAATTTGCATCACAGTATCCTTCAAGTACTGCTGGATATCTAGTATAATTAAGCCCAATGTTACGAATAAATTTGAGGTATCTTAGAACCCTTATAATTGTTTTCCAGTGTTTTACTCCTAGATTACTCGTATATCTACTTAATTTACTTACTGCATAAGCTATATCCGGGCGAGTGCAGTTCATCAAGTACATTAAGCTTCCAATAATTTGGGCATATTCTAATTGAGAAATACTTTCATGTACATTCTTAGAAAGAAACAAATTAACATCAACAGGTGTTCTAGCAAGATGATCATCATATTTGTTAAATTTGTCAAGTATTTTCTCAATGTAATGAGATTGTGACAAAGCATAACCTTCTGATGTTTTGGTAATTTTCATACCAAGAATTACATCAGCAATGCCCATGTCCTTCATGTCAAAATGTTTATTCAACATGTTCTTGGTAGTTTTAATCATTTCATTATTACTACCTATGATGAGCATATCATCCACATAAAGACATACAATGACATAATCTTTGTCTATGTTTTTAATATAAACACATTTTGTCACACTCATTAATTTTAAATTCATTTGACATCATTGCCTTGTCAAATTTCTCATGCCATTGCTTTGGCACCTGTATTAAACCATATAATGATTTAACTAGTTTACACACTTTCTTTTCTTTTCCTGGAACAAAAAATCCTTCTGGTTGTTCCATATAAATTTCTTCATCTTTCTCATCATTTAAGAAAGCGGTTTTCACATCCATTTGATGAATTTCTAGATTGTACAACGATGCAATAGCAATTAGCATTCTAATGGATATTATTCTAGTAACCGGTGAGGATGTGTCAAAGTAATCAAGACCTTCTTTTTGTATAAAATTTTTTACCACAAGTCTTGCCTTGTATTTGTCAATTGATCCATTCGCTTTCATTTTTCTTTTGAAAATCCACTTGTATCCAAGAGGTTTATAACCTAGTGGCAAATCTACTAATTCCCAAGTGTGATTTTGCAGGATGGATTCAACTTCGCTGTTTACAGCTTCTTTCTATAAAGGAGCTTCAGGACTGGATATAGCTGTTGGAACAATCTTCTGTGTAAATAAAATAACTTAAAATAATTCAAACAAAATAAAATAAAACTTACATAATTTATTTTGTTGAACCGAATCAATAATTTAAAGACCAAGTCGAGTGTGTGACACTCTGTCCTTAAGACGGATTCGCCCCGCTACGGTGCTTACGGTTATGTGGCGTCTATCTCCCAGGATACAATGATTTTCACAAATTTGTAGTAGCACTTCAAACAAATTTGTTCGACGAACCAGAACCTTGTGTTCTATAACTCTCTGAAATTTTTTCCTAAAATAATATGAAGAATAAAGGACGCAAGAGAGCAAAATGAAGGCAAGGAAAATGAATTTTCAGAATCAATCAAAATTGGAATAGGGCTGCCTTTATATAGGCTTTGTTGGCACCTATTCAATTTGAATAGAAAAAGGTATGAAGAAGGGACATACCCCTTCCTTTAAAATAAAGAGACACCATGAAAGGTTTGCACCCTTTCATTCAAATGGAGGTTTGACCCTTCCTTTAAAATAAAAAGACACCATGAAAGGTTACACCATTTTATTCAAAATGGAGTCTATTTCAATTCACAACTACCTCTGTATAAATTTTCCAACAATCCCCCACATGAATGAAATTGACAGAGAGAAAATGCAACAACATGATGTAAATACAGAGAGTAAAGAAATTGGAAATATTCTGCAAAGGATATGTAGCTTTTGGCTTTGAACCTTCCCTTGTGAGACACTATCGGATTTACTAGCTAACCAGTGAACATGATGTCTTGAACTGTTCAGCCGTTTGTGTAAACCAAGACAATAGAACTCACACAGTATATCTCCAGACACAGTTTAGTTCTCACTATTGTGTTCATTTTGGCCCTGAACAACCTGGTCTTTCATAAGTGCTCTAGAGAATTGTAGCCCTTCACAAATCTCATAGAACCGGCCTAGTTCACACTCATATAGGTGATTCTTATGAAGAGTATCCTGCCATACTCTACTAGGTATACTTAGATATAAGAATCATTAAAAGTATTATTTAACCTAAAACGCTGCAGACATCACTATTTCATCATAGAAATGGGTAGGAGTTAAACTCCCCAGTGATCCTTCTGAGTCATTCACAACTCGGTTGTCCCTTTGAACCTAGATCTTGGGATCTCCAGTCAACTAGGTTGGGTTGCCGTTGTGGGAACTCTTATTTAATAGGCTTTAGTCCCATTCCCCTCGATGAATTCTCAACTAACTCTCTTGCTAACCCTTTGGTTAGTGGATCCGCTATGTTGTCTTTAGACTTAACATATTCTATGGACATAATTCCATTAGAGAGTAGTTGTCTTATGGTATTATGTCGGCGACGAATGTGTCGAGACTTACCGTTATACATATGACTCTGTGCTCTACCAATTACTGATTGACTATCACAATGTATGCATACAGTAGGCACCGGTTTTGGCCATATTGGAATATCTTCAAGGAAGTGGCGAAGCCATTCTGCCTCTTCCCCTGCTTTGTCTAAAGCTATGAACAAAAATATATTCTAAATTGTTAATGACACCAGTATCGTACTACTAGTTGTTGTCAAAGAAAAGAGACAGTATATTACTACTATCTGTCAAATAGCATATAATCACTATTTGTTTTTCTAACCAGAATATGATTTTGTAAATACACAGAAAATAATTTTTCTTCTGAAATTATTTACGAAAACACAAACTTCACATTTATGATTTGAAACAAAGTTAAATTTAGGTAAACATTCCATATTACTTAATCTATGCAAAGATCCCTAATTAACATGTCCTAGTCTACCATGTCATAAATTTGAAGACTCAAGCAAGTAAGAAGAAGATGTATTATTATTAATAACTGAGGGTACAACGGTCATTCCATTTAACTTGAAAAGACCATCAGACATGTAACCTCTAATTGAGAAATACTTTCCTGTACATTCTTAGAAAGATACAAATTAACATCTACAGGTGTTCTAGCAAGATGATCATCATCTTTGCTGAATTTGTCAAGTATTTTCTCAATGTAATGAGATTGTGACAAAGCATATCCTTCTGATGTTTTGGTAATTTTCATACCAAGTATTACATCAACAATGCCCATGTCCTTCATGTCAAAATGTTTATTCAACATTTTCTTGATAGTTTTAATCATGTCATTATTACTACCAATGATGAGAATATCATCTACATAAAGATATACAATGACATAACCTTTATCTGTGCTTTTAATATAAACACATTTGTCACACTCATTAATTTTAAATCCATTTGACATCATCGCCTTGTCAAATTTCTCATACCATTGTTTTGGCGCTTGTTTTAAACCATATAATGATTTAACCAATTTACACACTTTCTTTTCTTTCCCTGAAACAGAGAACCCTTCTGGTTGTTCCATGTAAATTTCTTCATTTAACTCACCATTTAAGAAAGCGGTTTTAACATCCATTTGATAAATTTCTAGATTATATAGAGATGCAATGACAATTAGCATTCTAATGGATGTTATTCTAGTAACCGGTGAGTATGTGTCAAAATAGTGTAGACCTTCTTTTTGTCTAAATCCTTTGACCACAAGTCTTGCCTTGTATTTGTCAATTGATCCATCCGCTTTCATTTTCCTTTTGAAAATCCACTTGTACCCAAAAGGTTTACAACCTGGTGGCAAATCCACCAATTCCCAAGTCTGATTTTGCAAGATGGATTCAACTTCACTGTTGACAGCTTCTTTCCATAAAGGAGCTTCAGGACTGGACATAGGCCTCTTTAAAAGTTAAAGGCTCATTTTTAACAAAAATGTTAGAAAATCTGGACCAAAAGATTTGAGGTTCTAGTACGTTTACTACGCCTAGGTTCTTCTTCCTCATTTTGGTCTAACTCTTGCTCGTGATCATGTTCTTGATCATTACTAGTAATAATATCAAAAGATCTCTTATTATTACTAGTCTCTTGTCCAGTTTTATTTGGAAATACATGTTCAAAAAATTATGCATTCCGAGACTCAATAATAGTATTTACATGCATTATGGAATGTTCTGATTTATGAATCAAAAACCGTATGCACTACTATTCTTGGCATAACCAATGAAAATGCAATCAATGGTCTTAGGACCTATCTTAGTCTTTTTAGGATTAGGAATAGCCACTTTAGCCAAACACCCCACACTTTAAGTATTTGTAGGATGGTACTCTACCATGCCACATTTCATAAGGTGTTTGATTCATTTCTTTCGGGGTACTTTATTTAAAATATAATTAGCAGAAAGATTGCTTCCCCCCACAAGTTCTGAGGTAATCCAGAACTAATTAACATGGCATTCATCATTTCTTTTAAGTCCTATTTTTCTTTCAGCAATTCCATTTTGCTGAGGTGAGTAAGGAGCGGTGGTTTGATGAATTATTCCATGTTCTTTACAAAACTCACCAAAGGTGATTCATATTCATCACCTCTATCACTTCTAAGTTTCTTACCAAGTTGATTTTCAACTTCATTCTAATATTGAATGAAAGTTTTCAAAGCTTCATCCTTGGTTCGAATTAAATAAACATAACTATATCTAGTATAGTCATCTATAAAGTGATAAAATACTTTTTCCCACCTCTAGTTTGAATTGATTTAAAATCACAAATGTTACTTTGAATTAATTCAAGTGGTTCCGTACTTCTTTCAATTGAATGAAAATGAGTTTTAGATAATTTTGCCTCAACGCAAACTTCACATTTATGATTTGAATCAATGTTAAATTTAGGTAAACATTCCATATTAATTAATCTACGCAAAGATCCATAATTAACATATCCTAGTCTACCATGCCATAAATTTGAAGACTTAAGCAAGTAAGAAGAAGATGTAGTATTATTAATAACTGGGGTACAACGGTCATTACATTTAACTTGAAAAGGCCATCAGACATGTAACCTTTTCCTACATACATCCGTTTTTGGTAAGTACAAACTTTCACTTTCAAAAACTTGCCTAAACCCATTCTTACTCAACAAAGATCCGGAAACTAAATTCTTGCGAATGTCCGATACATGCAGCACATTGTTGAGAGTGAGTTCCTTTCCAGATGTCATCTTGAGTGCAATCTTTCCTTGTCTTCAACGTTGGAATTGAGGAGTTGTCCATAAAGAGTTGTTCACCATTGTCCACTATAGAATAAGATGTGAACATCTTTTTGTCGGCACAAATATGGCGAGTAGCACCAGTGTCCACCTACCATTCTTTAGGATTTCCGACAAGATTTGCCTCGAAAACAACTGCAGAAAGATTGATATCATCTATACCATTGGAAATATTGTCCACTTCAGTCATGTGGGCTTGAGTAGGCTTCTTGCTTGTTCTTCTTTTGCTTTTGCTTTTGCCTTTGCTACGGCAATCTTTGGCCTGATGTACCTCTTTGTCACAGATGTAACATTTGCCATTAAACTTGTACTTTTTATTATCCCACCTTTAGAGCCTTGTGATGAACTTTCTCCAGAAGACTTTCGTTTCTTGGTTTTTGAAGCATGTTCCACCATATTTGCCTTAGACTCCATAGGATGCTTACCAGCCCGCTTTTCAGAATTGCAGTTGTCCTCCTCAATTCTCAAACGCACAATTAATTTGTCCATAGAAATTTCTTTGCGCTTGTGTTTGAGGTAGTTCTTGAACTCCTTCCAGCCTTTTGGTAATTTTTCAATTAAGGCTGCAACTTGGAAGGATTCACTAAGAGACATGTCTTCTACGTGAATGTCATGCAGAATGAGTTGGAAATCTTAAGCTTGGTTGATCACAGTTTTTGAATCAACCATTACAAAATTCAAGAATCTGCCAACTACAAATTTCTTTGAGCCGGCATCTTCCGTTTTGTACTTTTTCTCCAACGATTCCCAAAGTTCCTTTGCTGTCTTGATTGGACTGTAGACGTTGTATAATGTGTTGTCAAGTCCGTTCAAGACGTAGTTCCAGCAAAGGAAATCGACATGTTTCCAAGCATCAACCGCAGCAACCACTTGCCGGTTGGTTTCATCCTCTTTCAGGATAGGAGCATCTTCACGGAGAAAACGAGCTAGGTTCAGAGTTGTAAGATAGAACAACATTTTCTGTTGCCATCTTTTAAAGTCAGTTTCCTGAGAACTTCTCTGGCTTCTCGCCATGATTTATTGGTACTGTCATCACAGGAGAGGGGGTTGGTGCAATTGCAGCCACCACAGTAGTACTTGTTTGGGCATTTGTTTCAGTAGCCATCAATTCTAATATATAAAACAAATTTATAATTAAAATTTTCACTACACAGAAAATTAAAATTTAAGTGTGTGAAAACAATTTCCATGCAAATCATGCCATGCATGTTAAGGTTTTAGAATCAACTCATCCAATCTTTTATTTATATGATCATATATTCTCAACTCTAATTTCACTTCAAATGTTGAAATTTATGATCATGAAATTTGTAACTTTTGAGCCAAAACTCTCAACTCCCATGGAGTTTCTCTTCAAATTGAAAATTATATGTAAGAAATTGAATGTATGATCATAATTGTTTAAGAATTATGCCATGCATGTATTAATTTCCATTTCTAACCACAAATCCTATAATCAAGTTTATATTCTTCTTAAATGATCTTGAATTCCATAAGTATAAATATGATTCTTCAAATTGGTGAGATACAAGAGAAGAACTCTTACCTAGAGTTAAAGAATTGAGTTGAATTCTTACTTCTCCTTCACTTTTCTTCTTCCTCTTGGTGTTCTAGATGAACTCTCTCTCTCTCTCTCTTGAATCTCACTCTTTCTCTACGTATATACTAGGAGAGCTCCCAAAAGACCCACTATATTACACTTATCATCATTACTACTAGTTGTTGTCAAAGAAAAGAGACAGTATATTACTACTATCTGTCAAATAGCATATAATCACTATTTGTTTTTCCAACCAAAATATTATTTTGTAAATCCACAGAAAATAATTTTCTTCCGAAATTATTTACGAAGAATGAAAAAGGGAAACAAACGAAAAATTCTGTAAACAGAATAATTCGAATCTGTTTTAAGATTGTTGGAACAATCTTTTGTGTAAATAAAATAACTTAAAATAATTCAAACAAAATAAAATAAAACTTACAGAATTTATTTTGTTGAACCGAATCAATAATTTAAAGACCAAGTCGAGTGTGTGACACTCTGTCCTTAAGACAAATTCGCCCCGCTATGGTGCTTATGGTTATGTGGCGTTTATCTCCCAAGATACAATAATCTTCACAAATTTGTAGTAGCACTTCAAACAAATTTGTTCGACGAACCAGAACCTTGTATTCTATAACTCTCTGAAATTTTTTCCTAAAATAATATGAAGAATAAAGGACGCAAGAGAGCAAAATGAAGGTAAGGAAAATGAATTTTCGGAATCAATCAAAATTGGAATGGGGCTGCCTTTATATAGGCTTTGTTGGCACATATTCAATTTGAATAGAAAAGGTATGAAGAAGGGACATACCCCTTCCTTTAAAATAAAGAGACACCATGAAAAGTTTGCACCATTTCATTTAAATGGAGGTTTGACCATTCCTTTAAAACAAAAAGACACCATGAAAGGTTACACCATTTCATTCAAAATGGAGTCTATTTCAATTCACAGCTACCTCTTTATAAATTTTCCAACAATAGCCTCTTTAAAAGCTAAAGGCTCATTTTTTAACAAAAATGTAAGAAAATTTGGACCAAAAGATTTTGAGGTTCGAGCACGTTTACTACGCCTAGGTTCCTCTTCCTCATTTTGATCTAATTGTTCTTGATCATAACTAATAATGGCATCATAAAATCTTTTATTAGAACTAGTCCCTTGTCCAGTCTTATTTGGAAATATATTTTCAAAGAATGATGCATTCCGAGATTCAATAATAGTATTTATATGCATTTTGAAATGTTCTGACTTGTAAATCAAAAACCGATATGCACTACTATTCTTGGCATAACCAATGAAAATGCAATCAACAGTTTTATGACCTATCTTAGTCTTTTTAGGACTAAGAATACCCACTTTAGCCAAACACCCCCACACTTTTAAGTATTTGTAGGAGGGTACTCTCCCATGCCACAATTCATAAGGTGTTTGACTCACTTTCTTTTGGGGTACTTTATTTAAAATATAATTAACAGAAAGTATTGCTTCTCCCCACAAATTCTGAGGTAATCCAGAACTTATTAACATGGCATTCATCATTTCTTTTAAAGTCCTACTTTTCCTTTCAGCAATTCCATTTTGCTAAGGTGAGTAAGGAGCGGTAGTTTGATGAATTATTCTATGTTCTTTACAAAATTCACCAAAAGGTGATTCATATTCGTCACCTCTATCACTTCTAAATTTTTTTTTTTTTTTAATTTTCTTACCAAGTTGATTTTCAACTTCATTCTTATATTGAATGAAAGTTTCCAAAGCTTCATCATTGTTTCGAATTAAATAAGCATAACTATATCTAATATAGTCATGTATAAAAGTGATAAAATACATTTTCCCACCTCTAGTTTGAATTAATATAAAATCATAAATGTCACTATGAATTAATTCAAGTGGTTTCATACTTCTTTCAATTGAATGAAAAGAAGTTTTGAATAATTTTGGCTCAACACAAATTTCACATTTATAATTTAAATCAATGTCAAATTTAGGTAAACATTCCATATTAATTAACCTACGCAAAGATCCATAATTAATATGTCCAAATCTACCCTGCCATAAATTTGAAGACTCATGCAAGTAAGAAGAAGATGTATTTTTATTAATAATAGAGGGTGTAACAATCATTATATTCATTTCGAAAAGGCCATCAGACATGTAACATTTTCCTACATACATTCCATTTTTGGTAAGTACAAACTTGTCACTTTTAAAAACTAGCCTAAACCTATTTTTACTCAACAAAGATCCGGAAACAAGATTCTTGCGAATGTCCGGTACATGCAGCACATTGTTGAGAGTGAGTTTCTTTCCAGATATCATCTTCAAAATAGTCTTTCTTTGTCCTTTAACTTTAGAAGTCGAAGAGTTGCCCATAAAAAATTGTTCACTATTGTCCACCACTGAATAAGATGTGAACATCTTTTCATTGGCACAGATGTGGCTAGTAGCACCAGTGTCCACCTACCATTCTGTAGGATTTCCGACAAGGTTTGCCTTAGAAACAACTACAGAAAGATTTATGGCATCTACACCATTGAAAATATTGTCTACGTCGATCATATGGGCTTGAGCAGGCTTCTTACTTGATCTTCCTTTGCCTTTGCCTTTGCTACGGAAACCTTTAGCCCGATGTCCCTCTTTGTCACAAATGTAACAGTTGCCATTAAACTTGTACTTTTTAGTTTTCCCTCCTTTAGAGCCTTGTGATGAACTTTTTCCAGAAAACTTCCGTTTCTTTGCTTTTGGAGCATGTTCCACCACATTTGCCTTAGACTCCATTGGATGCTTACCAGCCCGCTTTTTAGAATTGTGGTCGTTCTCTTCAATCCTCAAACTCTAAAGACATTTCTTTGCGCTTGTGTTTAAGGTAGTTCTTAAATTCCTTCCAGCCTTGTGGTAATTTTTCAATTAAGGCAGCAACATAGAAGGATTCATTAAGAGACATGCCTTCTGCGTGAATGTCATGTAGAATGAGTTGGAGATCTTAAACTTAACTGATCACAGTCTTAGAATCAACCATCACAAAGTCCAGGAATTTGCCAACCATAAATTTCTTTGAGCCAGCATCTTTTATTTTGTACTTTTTCTCCAAAGACTCCCAAAGTTCCTTTGCTGTCTTGATAGGACTGTAGATGTTGTATAATGTGTTGTCAAGTCCGTTCAAGATGTAGTTCCGGCAAATGAAATCAGCATGTTTCCAGGCATCGACCGCAGCAACCACTTGCCGGTCAGTTTCATCCTTATTCAGAGTAAGAGCATTCTCACGGAGAAAACGAGTCAAGTTCAGAATTGTAAAATAGAACAGCATTTTCTACTGCCATCTTTTAAAATCAGTTCATGAGAACTTTTCTGGCTTCTCCCGTGATTGACTGGCATAATCACAATAACAAGAGGGGTTGGAGCAATTGCAGCCATCACACTAGTACTTGTTTGAGCATTAGTTTGACCAATTTCAGTAGCCATGAATTCTAAATTATAAAATAAAATTAGAATTAGAATTTTATACGACACCGAAAATTTAAATCAAAGCCACAGAATTAAATTCAGTAAAAATAAAGAAATAAGAATTGTAACTTTTATTTTTAATTAATTTGGAAATAAAATAAAATTTTATTTAACCAAATTAATTCCACACAGAAAATTAAATTTCTGTAACACTTCAATAATTAAAATGCTGAAACAGAATTTTAATTAATGAACACTCAGAAATTATTTCTGAAAACCAAAATTAATTTCTGAAAAACTCCACAAATAAATATTCTGAATTGTTAATGACACCAATATATTACTACTATCTGTCAAACAGTATATTACTACTTTTTTTTTTCAACCATAATATTATTTTGTAAAATCACAGAAAATAATTTTTGTAAGAAGAAGAAAGAGAAAAAGAAACAAACGAAAAATTCTATAAATAGAATAATTCGATTCTGCCTTAAAATTGTTGGAACAATCTTCTGTGTAAAATAAATAAATTGAAACCAAATCAAACAAATAAAAGAAATAACTTACTGGATTTATTTTACTGAACCAAATGAATATTTAAAAGATCAAGTTTAGTTTGCAACACTTTGTCCTTAAGACAGATTCGCCCCCGCTTCAGTGCTTACAAACTAATGGCGTCTATCTCCCAAGTTACAATGATCTTCACAAATTGTAGTAGCACTCAAAACAATTTATATGGTCAACAAAAAACCTTTGTTCTAATACTCTCTGAATTTTTCTCTAAAACCAGTATGAAGAATAATAATGCAAGAGAGAAAAATGAAGGCACAGAAAATGAATTCTCAGAATGGAAGATCTGCTGGAATGCCTTGGTATAAATAGACCCAAACAGGTCTGAAAAACAAACAGAACATGTGGGTTTTTTTGAATGAACAGGTGCAACAGATAACTGTTGGGCAGTTTCTATCTGTTGGAAAATTGCTGGCAGATTTGAATCTGTTTGGTAGTTTTGAATCTGTTTGGGTGAAAAACTGTTTGGACTGATTGAATTATTGTGGAATTCGGATTTGGAAAGAGGCACAATATTTGGATACAAAATTTGAATTCAAATTCAAATTATATTGGTACAAAATTTAAATTAATTTTTCCGGCAAAAAATTTGAAAAAAAATTCAAATAAATTGTCCAAAAAATTAATATTAAAACCGACCCACAACCGGCACGGCTCGGTCGGCCGGTCGGTTAGACGGACGGTGGCGTGCGCGTATATGGTGGTTTGGGCTAAGGTTCACTTTGTCCATAACTCTTCCTTTCTACAAACTTGGGGTGCTTCTTGGGGCCCAACCCAAGTATTGTCACCTAGAACTTATATACACATATAAGTTTTCTTAAGTTTCCAATGTGGGACAAGCTTTACAAGGAAACCCACATTTAATTCTTTAAATATTCATTCCACAAGCCCGAAAATAACGTCAACTTTCCATTCACTCATAAATGGTTTTGACGAACCGTCTTCATTGTGTGACTTGCCATGCGACAAAGAACACGTCACTTTTTTGGATCCACATCAAAAGACGTGTGGACCCCACTTAATTTTGGACTCAAAGATAACCCAAAATAAGCCTATATAAAACCAATTTTCCAACATTTTTTTTATAAAAAGTCTCATATTTGACTCTTGTGAAGCTTAAAAATATTTGGGTTTAAATGATAGAGCATTCTGGTCATAAATTTATTTCTAAATTTTTTTGGATTATTAGGGTCAAATTCTAGTTTCTTTGGATCATAATGATATTATTTGTCCAAAATAACAATTATATGTTAAAATCAATTTATTTATTAAAATTCATCAAGCTAATTATCTATTAAAATGTGATACATATCACTCATTCAACAATTTATATGTTAAATATCACATATATCTTTATTTCACTACTACCACCTACTACCATCAACCGCCTGTTACCATCGTCGACGACTTTTTCGACTATTGTTCTAGTGCTGGCAACTCTTTTTTTAGCGACTTTTTTTTTTTTACTTTTTCTTATCTCCAAATAAGATTTAATCTTGAATGTAATGCCTTATACCTCTCTTGGGATGGACTTTCAACAATTTCAGTAAACAATACACCTACTTTGCAAGTAATTACATGTTTTTCGGCATTTCCTTATCACCAAATAAGATTTATCTTGAATGTAATACCTTATACCTCTTTTAGGATGGATTTTCACCAATTTTCTCTAAACAATACACCTGCTTTGGAAGTAATTGCATGTTTTTATAAGTGGGGGTTTGATAATTACTTTTTTTAGTTTCTTTTTTAATAAAAAAAGTTTACTTTTTTTGTTTGTAATATTAAAAAAGTTTACGTATACGATAATCAGTAGCAGAGTTAGGAAATTAAATCAGAAAGGACATTTATTAATTACAACTTCTTTTTTTTTTCCATAACCAACAATAAGAAGATAATAATAATTTTTGAATTAATATTAAATACAAAAACTTAAATAAATTATTACAAAAGTATTTTACATAAAATTTTACAATTAATTTCAAGTAAAAGAAAGTATTGCGTGTAACTAGTGTATCATGGACAATGTAAAAAAGTAAAATATTTAAGTCGTAAAACAAATTATATAATGGAAAGATAAATTAAATTTGTACAAAATTTGAGTAAAAATTTCATATAATAGTGATATTGTTGGACAACCTTCACTGTATTTAGATTAATTAATTCTGTTTGGGTACTAAACGACAAACAGAATATAAAAGAAAAATAGGAAAGGAGAGTGAATGTTTGATTACAAAAATCAAACTAGAAATAAAAATAAATAAATAAAAAACAGATTTTATTTTGTTACAAAAACAAAATCAAAATATGATTTAAATAATAATAAAACAGAAAATAAATAAAGAACTTACTTGATTAATTCTTGAATAATAATTTGATCAAGTCCAGTGTTCGACACTGTGTCCTTAAGACAAATTCATCCTCTCCACGGTGCTTTCAGAATGTGGACGTCTATCTCCCAGGATGAAATGATCAACAACAAACAATAGCAACACTACAAATTGTTTGCCCAACGAACACACTAAGTGTTTATGCTCTTTCTCACAGAAATTATATGCAGCAAAATGCAAAGAATTTTAGCAGAGGAGAAATACAAAAATTGTTGTAAAAAACTAAATGAGGGTCTGCCTATTTATATAGGTGAAGTGGTGGCTTGGTGGCTACTAGTTTTGAATTAAACATGTACAATACCTGTTCAATTTAAATTAAACATATACAAAATCTGTTGGCACTGTTTGGACAAATAATTGAATCTGTTTGAATTTGAAAATTAAACAGATCTGAAATTTGTTCAGGTGGATTTGAATTTGAACAGAACATATTCGGTTTTGGACAAATCCGAAACTGTACAAAATTTCTGAAGAGGTGCGAATAAAATTTTGAATTCAAAAATTCAGAATGAATTTTTTGGACAAATTATTTCAAAAAATAAAATCTAAATTCAAAAGTTTTTGGCCCAAAAAGATTAGTATTGGGCTGGACAAGCCCAAGCCAACCCAACCTCACACCACGCACCCGCGCCCAGGCCCAGGCCGCCAGGACGGACGGACGGCGGCGCGCGCGTGTGGTGATTTTTGAGTCCAATGGGTCTAGCCCATTTCTTCCATAACCTCCATCTCTACAAAACTTGGGTACCCCTTGGAGCACACCCCAAGTTCCAATCCCATGCCTTATAAACCCACTCAAAACTTCCCACCAAATCAATGTGGGACAAGCCAATTTTCAAACATTTAAGGATTTTCCACCAAAAACTCCATTTCCATGGAGCACACTTTGGCTTCAATTTCCCATTCACTCGATAATGGTTTTAAGCAACCAAATATACCACGTGAATCACAACGCGGCATAGAACGCGTTACCACTTAGACCCGCCAACTTTGGCGTACGAGTCCCACCTAAATAATTGACCAAAGTTAGGAAAAAATGCTGTTTTCTAGAATTTTTCCCAACCATTTCTAACAGATATCACGTCATTATTGACATATGATATCACCAATTAATAGTAAAGTAACATATGAAGGGTGAATATAACTAACATTCTATAATTTTAACATATATATAGTGAGATTAATTATATTTGTATATCAATAATAATAGATATTACATTTATATTGAGATTTTTTCACAAAATTTTTATACATAAAAATATAATTTGTTATAGTCACTTCATTTTTAATAAAACAGTCACTATTGTTTTCATAAATCTAAAAATGCCATTGACATTTTATTCTAAATATTATTTTTGTTTAAAATTTTATTTATATACATATGTGTATATATATATATATATATTCCAGGGGTGCACGTGACTGCTTGGTCACCATGTGGCTACGTCACTACTGATAATTGTTAAAAAAATAATATGTTTTTTTTTACCAAAAAAAAAATGTGATCCTTTTCAAAATTTGATTTTTGTGTAAAATTTTCGTATTACCACTACGTTGTTGTAGAGTCTTGGTAAATATAACTTTATCCAGACAGTAAAATCATGTTTGCATAATTATTTTAGATTCTCAAAATAATAATTTTTTATGAAAAACTTATTTATTTAGTCAAATAAAATAACTTATTTATTTTTTGAGAAAATTACATGTCAGTGGTAATTGCAAAAAATTATTATTTATATATATATGAAAAAAGTTATTGTACGGGCACAAAATATTCTTCCCGTATAATCCTGTTGATCAAGTCTGCGCTCCTCCGTACGTCGTCGCTTTACTCCCTGAAAACACAAACGTGAGCTAGCCAGCGGGTGTGTGCCGGATACCTCTCCGATGCCTAAGTCAGCAAAATAGACAAATAGACAAAAAACTCTGTATGTTCGGGAATCAAAGTTGGGTTACCTCTCCATAGGTGATGTTATGAGCTTTTATAGGTTCCGTGTGGCACAATCCTAATAGGACTTTTACTCCTCCATGTAGAGTCCTAGGAATCACATTCCTGAACGATAATGCTTATCCTTCAACACCCTCCTCACTGCTTGAACCAAGTGAGATGGTTTTACCATGGTCGGACTCCAATATGACCGAGGTAAGCATGGCTATGCTGAGCCGCAGAGTAGACCGAACTATAGCTAGTTTGGTTATTCCTTTAACTGCTCTTACCCCGGTTCCTCCTGCACAAACCCTGGCGTGATTAGACCGAGATAACAAAACATCAAGGTCTTGACCGACCTAACAAATAGCTAGGTTCTGACCGGGCTATCCATAATATGCCATGACCGGGCTAACTCTGAGTATGGCAACCGTGCTAATTGCCACGCTTCTTTAGACCGGAATAACTTCAAGGCTCTTTTGGACCGGGATAATAATAAGGCATTCTCCAGACCGGGCTAACAACAAGCTCCGTTTTATCCAGCCCTTCTTACCGTGGCCCAATGAGCGGCCTATTACCTAGCTCGGCCCAATTTATATATAAATTACCCTCTCAATTGCCCCTTAATTCCATCCGCATAGCATGATAAGGATTACCTGTTACCAGTCGAGCTAAAAACTTTATCCTTACGGTCGAGCTAAACTCTTTAGCCTTTCCGGCTGAGCTTAAAAACCCTTTAGCCTTTCCAGCCGAGCTAAATTCTTAAGCCTTTCCAGCCGAGCTAAATTTATACCGGGATGTACCTGTCTAGTCAAAACGTCTCTTCAATCACAAAGACTGAATCACTTCTCATTCTAAGGGCACGCGGCATGCTCTTATTGGCTAAAGGCAGTTGTCACACCGTCTTCGTACCTCGTGTTTTTTGAACAGTTCCCGCCTTTTTCCCTTCTCTTTTCACAAAACAAGCCCTAATGCTTTGAATCATTCACTTTACTATTCGACTTCTCTCTCTTGCGAGTCTCTGACACTCCTCGACCCTGAGCTTGCTGAGTTCGTGTTCTTCACTATCTTTGCTTCCATCTTCAGTTTCCTCTACTTGACCTGGTAAGCTACTCAAATCTGTCTTGTTTTTGTTTTTTACAATCCATGGCATATTGTTTTGTGTTTTTGCAAAACACATTTTCTGCTTGGTCATGCGTTTTTCTGGAAAAAACTTAGCAATAGAACCACTTGAACTCAAGAAACAATCTGTAGAAACACTGGGTTTGATCCCAAATAAATATGCAACCGAACTAGGAAGTTGTTTGCCTTGGTTGTAAGCCTAGCCATACCTGGCAACCAAAATGAAACTTGCTCCATACTTGTAGCTTCCTTAAGTCAAACCACCGTTTGTTTCAACTAGCCGAACTACCGAATCGCGCTAAATCTGCGCAATGCCACACTAGAGAGCCTCAACCCTGACCAAGCTAAAAGTTGGGGCTGGACCAACTTCCTTAGTTAAAACTGGACTAAGAAAGCTGTCCCAAAGGCTCGACCGAGCTAAATCCCTTCACTCAAACGGAGCTAAAACTGTGTAGCCGAGCTAGGGCTTTATTTATCTTGCCTTTGTTTCTTGTAGCATGATCCAATGATCAGTGCTTAACACTTCTTTTTTTACTTTGCAGACTTAGGTTGCCCAGGCACTCCTTTGAGCGCTCAACCGAGCTACTCAGCATTATTCTTCGACCGAGCCAACACCCAAGTACAACTTATTCATAACTTAAACCAAAAATGGGAAAGTATAGGTTTTTAGTTAACTCACCTGGTGCAATGGCTGAATTTCGAAAGGATTATAACATCCCTGATGATGTTCACCTCGCCTTAGCCGACCTAGATATCACACCATGGGGAAACCAAGGCTTTGTCCCTTTTAATGTTATTTCCATTGTGGAGTGCGGTCTATGCTTCCCAGTACAACCCTTACTCTATGAATTCCTTTGGCAAACCAAACTCTGCCCTACCCAACTTTCCACCAATTCTTACCGCATAATAAACGGAATGGCCGAGCTAAACCACCTGGCTGGCCTTAACCTTGGTCTTGCCGAGCTCTTCCATTAGTATTCCATAGGATCAGCCGAAGATGACTGGGTTTACTACTTACAAATAAAGCGCCGGCGTGAAAAAATAATAAAGGACACACCGGACAAAGACTTGAATGATGATGATTTTTTCTGAGTATTTGGGAATTTTGAAGACCACCAAGCCCAGATCCCAGGCCACAGAATAAACTGGAACAAGGGTGTAGTCGGTAGGGTTACCCCGACTTTACTGCATTCTTCTTGTTATTTCGATTTTCTGATTGTGAACCGAACCTAATGTTATTTTCTTTTTTGTAGATAGGAACTTTCTTAAGTCCCAATATAGTTACCCCAACTTGAACGTGCTTCGCGCCGCGCTGCGATATCCAGACCGGAGTTGGACTGACCTGCTGAATTTTGAACTGACCTACCGATACAATGGAAAACGAAGGACCAAGGTAACTGACTTTCTTCTAGAAGCTTCTCCCGAACCGGACCCATCCTTGCCTCAAATCAACCTTATCTCCCTTACTGCCGAACAAGAAATGGCCAAGAAGAGAGCCGTGCGAGCCCTTCTCACCGAAACAAACCCAACCGAGGTACCACCAACCGGTCAACCTCAGGAGACCGTGGTGGCCCTTCCATCTCACCAACCCTCATCATCCTGCCAAAGGAAGCGTGCCCGGACTACTCTAACTGAGCAACGTCTGGTTGATGAAGACGAAACCGTGGTTCCTCAAACCACTCCGCCAAGCCCTCCACCGAGCCCACAACTGGAGCGCTCTGACCAAGCTACCTCCTCCAAGTGGGCTCCAAAAATCACCTTTCAGAACTGTGCTATCACGGATTCGGACTCAGTGGTCGTAGAAAAAGACCATCTGATGGCCTTCAACTTGGCTAAAGGTGTTTGTCTTCCAGCCGACATGAGGCACCACGACCACTTGACCGAGCTGAAGGCCCTTCGCTCGTCCACAAAATCCATGGTGCTGGTAAGTTGCCCTTTTACTTTACTTTTTCTAAAGAAATTTGTCCAACTTTCAGCTCGGTTATACTGAAAAAGTGTCTTACCATCCTTTTGCAGGCCATACAGAAAAACCACATCGCTCACAAGCGAGTGTTGGAACTAAGGAAAGAAACAAGGTAGGCCATGGCAGAAGCTGAAGCCAAAACGGCCGAGCTAGAAGCATCTCAACAGAAGACCGCCGAGCTAGAGGCCGAGGTCACCAATCTGACCGGACTAGTTACCTCGGCTAACGCTGATAAACAAAGGTCTCTGACTGTGATGAAAGATAAATACCTGCGTGAGCTGACCAAGCTTGAAGGCAAGAAGAACGCTGAGATCACCGAGCTGCAAAAGAAGGCAGATGACAAGGATGCTCAAGGTTTCAAAGAGGGGGATGCTCTTTACATTAAGCAATGTGAGGTAGCCAAAGACATGTTCTTTAAATGCAGATAGAGGGCGGCCGTGGCCGAGCTCGGTCATGGACCAGAGACCGAGGTTTTCAACCCTCCTCCGTATTTTATCCCGGGTTCGATGACGGAGTATGCTGCGTCCGTTCAGCAACAGTTTCTTCAGTCTGAGGATGATGAAGAAAAAACTGAGCCAGACAATGCTCCGGTCGTTCTAAATAATGCCCCGATCGGTAATGAACTTGTTGTTTAGTCAACTGAGTTGGAGCCACCGGTTGAAGATCTGACAACCGAACTACCAGATGAGACCAGGCTACCAGATGAGACCGGGCTCCGAGTTGATCTTGACGCGGAAATAGATGGCCTTTTCGCTTAATCTCTATATTTTCCTCTTTTTGCTTTTGGACCTGAGGATGATGAAGAAGAAACTGAGCCAGACAATGCTCCGGTCGTTCTAAATAATGCCCCGATCGGTAATGAACTTGTTGTTCAGTCAACTGAGTTGGAGCCACCGGTTGAAGATCTGACGACCGAGATACCAGATGAGACCGGGCTACCAGATGAAACCGGACTCCTAGTTGTACTTGACGCAGAAATAGACGACCTTTTTGCTTGATTCTATAACTTTTTTTAAAAAAAAAACCTTTGGACAATTGTAACCGGGATGAAGTAACATCCTTCTGTACTTGTGAACTTTGAATGAATGCTTCTTTTTTGTTCAAACTCTTATTTCGGTTGATCTTTATGCTTGTACTTTTACTTTCTAACTGATGTCTTGCATGAGGTTCAGCATTCTCTTGCCGAGATACTTTATCCCGGTCTTAACATTGCAACTATAAGTATACCTGTCAATCACTCTTTAGCCGAGATCCCTACCTCGGCTAAAGAATATTAAAAGTTGGTTTAATCCAGCCAACCACTCTTTAGCCGATATCCTTATTTCGGCGAAAGAGTACTAAGAGTTGGTTTAATCCAGCCAACCATTCTTTAGCCGAGATCCTTACCTCGGCTGAAGAATACTAAGAGTTGGTTTAATCCAGCCAACCACTCTTTAGCCGATATCCTTATTTCGGCGAAAGAGTACTAAGAGTTGGTTTAATCCAGCCAACCATTCTTTAGCCGAGATCCTTACCTCGGCTAAAGACTACTAAGAGTTGGTTTAATCCAGCGAAACACTCTTTAGCCGATATCCTTACTTCGGCTAAAGAGTACTAAGAGTTGGTTTAATCCAGCCAACCTCTAGATTGGTTTTTCCAGCCAACCCAGAGTAAAGTGTTTGGTTATTCCGACCAACCTCTAGATTGTCTTGGATGTACTGTCTTGTTGTATTTCTTGGATAACTCTTGTTGGTATGAGGCAATATGAACCAGTGCTTTTTCTCTTCTTTCTTCGGCGAGGTCGAGCTCCAATGCTATGGCTTCTCCATTCAAGTCTGGATCAAAATTTTCACTTCTAATTGTGGGGAGGCCAACTTCCAGCGGGATTACTGCTTCCATGCCATAGGCTAAGGAGAATGGTGTTTCTCTTGTTGATCGTCGAGGTGTGGTGCGGTGCGGTAAGCCCATAAAACATGAGGAAGTTCCTTAGCCCATTTGCCTTTTGCTCTTTCTAACCTTTTCTTCAGTACATCCAAGATGACCTTGTTTGATGCTTCCGCCTGGCCGTTGGCTTGGGGATATGCCAGCGTAGAATTGTAGAACTCTATCTTGTATTCTTCACAAAAGCTTCTAAAGATTCTGCCATCAAACTGAGTGCCGTTGTCTGATATTAGGGCTTTAGGTATGCCGAATCGAGTAATGATATTCTGCCAGATGAACTTCTTCACCTCTCTTTCCTTGATTGAAGCCAATGCTTCTGCTTCCACCCACTTTGTGAAGTAGTTTGTTGCTGTGAGAAAGAACTTCCTGTTACCGGGTGCTGTTGGAAGTGGTCCTACTATGTCCAAGCCCCACATTGTGAAGGGCCATGGGCTAGTCAATGGTAGGAGTTCTCTGGCTGGCTGATGTATTTGGTGTGCGAACTTCTGACATTTCTCGCACTTCTTCACATACTTCTCCGAGTCTGCTTGAATGTATGGCCACCAGTATCCTTGTGAAAATGGCTCTGTAGGCTAACGATCTTCCTCCTTGGTGGCTTCCGCACACGCCTTCGTGTATCTTGAACAAGAATGCTTCCACTTTGCTGGGGTGGACACACTTTAGATAAGGTCCTGCGAATGACTTTTTGTACAATGCCATAGATGGGGAGAGCCAAAATCGTTGCGACTTTGCTCTAATTTTGTTGGCTTCTTTCTTTTCTTCTGGTAAGACGCTATTTTTTAAGAACAGTATGATGGGATCCATCAATGAGGGGCCTAGTTCGGCGCAACATACCTCTTCTGCTTCGGGGTCTTCAATGCTTGGTCTTGGTAAGTAGTCAATTAGCAACGGATGAGGGATGGATGTATCTGCCATTGAAGCAAAGCCTGCTAATTCGTCTGCTCTGCTGTTTTCCTCCCTGCTAATCTGTTCTATCCTCACTACTTCAAATTTCTTGATCTCTTTTCTGACTAAGTCTTGATACTTAGCCATCCTGTCATCCTTTGCCTCGTAGTCGCCTGAAATTTGGTTTACCACCAGCTATGAGTCGCTGTAAACCATTAGCTCGGTGGCCTTCATGTAGGATGCCGATTTGAGACCTACAAGAAGCGCTTCATACTCTGCTTCGTTGTTTGATGCTGGGAAGCCAAGGTTGACTGCTTGTTTCATAACTAGGCTGTCTGGTGAGATGAGGACTATGTCAAGTCCTGCACCATGTCAGTTGGATGCTCCATCCACGAAGAGCTTCCACATCTCTCCAACGAACAACTTCCAGCAAGTGGAGGGATCAGATGATGCCGTGGGGTTAAGAATGTTGCTGGCGTTTTCTTCAAGATCCATGCTTGCTGTCTGTCCCTCGTTATCTGATTGTACCAAGTCTTTATTTGTTAGTGAGTCTTGGCTTGGTGTAGCATGGTTCGCTTCTTCCTTGCTTTCTTTACTCTGGTCTGCCTTGGGGTCTGACTGAGTATCCTGCACCAAGGATTGCGGTATTCCGGCATCAACTTCTATCCTTAGTTCGGTTGTGTTAGTCAGGTCGACTGGGCAGATATGATGACTTCCTGGGGTGAATTCTGCGACAAAGTCTGCCAAAGCTTGGGCCTTTATTGCAGTTCTGGGTTGGAACTTGATGTCGAATTGTCCCAACTCTACTGCCCATTTCAAGATTCGTCTAGAAAAGTTCGCTCTCTCAAACAAAGCTTTTAATAGGAAAGCTGTGAAGACGACTATGGTGTGGGCGTGAAAGTAGTGCGACAACTTCCTTGAGGCCATCATCAAGGCCAAGGCCAGTTTTTCCAGTGGCAAGTACCTTGTTTCGACGCCCAACAATGTCTTGCTGACATAATAGATGGGCAGATGTTGGATTCCTTCCGCATGGACCAACACTGCGCTAATTGCGTGCTGAGAGACCGCCAGGTACAGGAAGAGTTCTTCTCCAGGTATTGGGGTGATAAGCAGTGGTGGAGAAGACATGTATTCTTTCAAGTTTTCCAGAGTGCGGTCGCATTCTTCGTCCCACTCGAACTTGGCTTTTAATGCTTGAAAAAGTGGTCGTAGTCTGTCTGACGACCGGCTAATGAATCGGTTGAGTGCAGCCGCCATGCCGGTGAGATGCTGCACTTCCTTTACTGAGTTAGGCCTCTCCAGATCCTGAATAGCTTTGATCTGGGAGGGATCTGCTTCTATACCCCGGTTGGTCACCAGGAAGCCTAGGAATTTGCCAGATCCTATACCGAACGCGCACTTAGATGCATTAAGGCGTAACTTGTGCCTCTTCAGAATCTGGAACATCTCACCTAGGTCCTTTAGATGGTCGTTCTCATCCTTGCTCTTGACCACCATGTCATCGATGTAAGCCTCCATTGTTCTGCCTAACAACGGCTCAAACATCTTGGTGATCATTCTCTGGAATGTTGCCCCTGCGTTCTTTAGGCCAAAGGGCATGACCTTGTAGCAATACAGTCCTCTTGGACTCGTAAAGGACATGACCTCCTGGTTTGGTGCGTACATGGCAATCTGATGGTAGCCTCTGTACGCATCAAGAAAGCTAAGTCGGTTGTGCCCCGCCGTTAGGTCTACCAGTTGATCTATCCGCGATAGGGGGAAGCTGTCCTTTGGGCATGCTTTGTTGACTGTCTTATAGTCGACGCAGACCCGCCATTTGCCATTCTTCTTTGGTACCACGACTGTGTTGGAAATCCATCTGGGGTAGTGCACCTCTCTGATAGCTCTTGCCTCTAGCAGATTTCCCACTTCTTCCGCTACTATCTCGGCGTGGTGGAGTGCCGATCTGCGAGTGCACTGAATGATTGGTCTGGTGGATAGGTGGACATTGAGTTGGTGACAGATGAAGTTTGGATCAATGCCTGGCATGTCGTAGGGTGTCCAGGCGAACACTTCGATGTTAGAGGTCAAGAATTCCAAGACCTCTAATCTCTTAGTGCTGGACAACGACAAACCAAGCAAAAAGAACTTATCCGGGTTCTTTTCATCTATTCTTACCTCTACCAACTCTTCCACCGCTTTTTGATCAGCTGCTTTGCCGACATCTGCGAACAGTTCATTGCTCTCAGGTTCTTCCACCGAATGAACATATCCCTTGGCAGCGCGGCTGCCATTAACCGTGACAAAGCATTGCTTGAACATAATTTGGTCTCCAAAGACCTCTTCAATTACCCCGGCTTTGTTGGGGAATCGCATTACTTGATGGTAGGATGAAGCTACCGCTCGCATGGCATGCAGCCATGTTCTTCCCAAGATTATGTTGTAAGTGGAAGGGACCTTCAACAGCCAAAATTCCACTTGTTTCGTCACGCTTCCTGTCCTGACTGGAAGGATAATCTTGCCGACTGGCCACTCTAGCATTGAGTTGAATCCGATCAGGGGGGATACAGCTGGTGCCAAGTTTTTGTCCACCAATTTCAGTTATTTGAAGGTGTCGTAGTACATTATCTCACACGAGCTACCTTGGTCTATTAAAATCCATTTGATGTCGTAATCCTTAACGCGGAGTGTGACGACCAGCGCGTCGTTGTGAGGGCAGTATATCCTCGCCAAGTCTCTGTCTGAAAAAGAGATGACATTGGTGGCCTCCGTTCTTCCTTTCTTGATTGTGGGTTGTACACTTAGAATCTCCCTTAAGTGCTCAGCCTTTTTTATCATGCCCCTGAGCTCACATACGCGCTCAGGTTCGCATATCCCATGTATTACGTTTATCACACCTTGAGGTGGGGCGTCCATTGGCATTCCGTTCGGGTGGTTGTCATTATGGGGGCTGGCTGCGACCCTTCTTCAATGTATTTGTCTAGGTGACCGGCTGCCACCAACTCCTCTAGATGTTGTCTCAATGGTGTACAATTTTAAGTGTGGTGCCCCTTTTCTTTATGGAAGGTGCACCGTGATCTTTCGTCGTAGTCCTTCTGAGCCTCTCCTAGCTTGGCAGGCCATTTGATGTAAGGTGCATCGTATATCTCACTTAAAATCCGATAGATTGGCTTTTTGAATACCGTGGTAATGGCAGTGCGGACTCTCAACCATCTTTTATCCTGGTCTTCTCCGTTGTCCCGCCTGCCTCGTCCGTTTTTGTTCGGACGTTCTACCACGTTGACCTTTGCCGCGATCTTTTTATCTGGTACTGCGGTCGTGCTAGACTTTGCTTTAGCACGGGCACCATCTTCTTCAACCCGAATGTGCTGGTGCACTCTCTCCATTAAGGCCTCTATCGTGAGAGGCGGTGTCATAGTGATTGAGTCCCTTAGTTTGTTCCCGACTGGAAGGCCTCTTTTGTACTGTGTGATGGCGAGATTGGTGGGGCAGTCCCCAATCTGGTTGAAGGTCTCCCAGTAGCGGCTATTGTAGGACCTTAATGACTCTTTTTTGCCCATGTTGATGGAGAGCAGTTGATCAATTTCCACCGGGATTTTGGTGTTCGTTCTAAACCTTGTTACGAACGCCTCTGCCAATTGCACCCAGGAGGCTATGCTGCCTTCTGGAAGTTTTTCGAACCAAGTCAAGCCGAGGTCACCAAGGCTTGATGGGAAGAGGATGCACATCAAAGCCTCGTTTCGTCGATATACCGCCATAACCTGGCAGAAGTGGCTTAGGTGCATGTAAGGGTCTGTCTTCCCTTCGTACATGGTAAATTTAGGCTGGATGAAGCCTAAGGGTAATGATGCGTTCTCAATCGCCGAAACGAACGGCGAGCTATGTGGTCTTGCCAACGCTTTATCTATTGGTTCATAGGCAAGGTGTGGTACTGGCATTCCAACATCGACGCTTCCATGCGTCCGAGGAGCCAACCGCCGAAGGGCTGAAACTCTGTGTGGGTCGCGTGCCCTAGCATCCTCCTTCTATCGCACCCTTTCTTCAAACACGGTCCGTAAGTCGGACGATCTAGGCAACTCCGTTTTCCTGGATGATGTTTGGTGCGTGTGTGAGGGCCGATAGGTACTTCCCTCAATGTAAGACCTCAATGATCTTGTTCTCTCAAACCTGGAGTAACGAGTTCTGGAAGTCCTTGTTTGAGTGTCGCCTATCCTGAGGCTTCTACTCTCTGCTTGCGATGGCATGATATGCCTATCACGAACTTCAGAGTGGCGATGAGGCATATTGCTTTTGCGCCCCTCTCTCGTCACCACTTCTTTTTCCTTGATTTGGCACTTCATGGTCTCCATGTCCGCCACCATCTTCCTTATCAGTTCATTTTGCTCTTTTACGCGATCCTCCAAAAGCTTGAGGGTCGATTCTTCGCCTTTGCCTTTCAGGACTTTGTGAGTGAGAGTGACGGGGGCTGTTGTTCCGCCTCCCCCTTCTATCCCTCCGGGGATTCTGTCGCTGGGGCTCTACGTCCGCCATAGGAGGGATAGAGGGCAATCCTTCGCGCCTCCCACCCCCCTCTGGGGTTTGTCCATCAATGGCGGACTGTGGCAAATCCTTGTTGTGCGCCATTTAATCAGCGATGGAAACTTGATCAAGAGGTTTTGTTCTTTGTCTGCAATTCCCACAGACGGCGCCAATTGTACGGGCACGAAATATTCTTCCCGTATAATCCTATTGATCAAGTCTGCTCTCCTCCGTACGTCGTCGCTTTACTCCCTGAAAATACAAACGTGAGCTAGCCGGCGGGTGTGTGCCAGATACCTCTCTGATGCCTAAGTCAGCAAAATAGACAAATAGACAAAAAGCTCTATATGTTCGGGAATCAAAGTTGGGTTACCTCTCCATAGGTGATGTTATGAGCTTTTAGAGGTTCCATGTGGCACAATCCTAATAGGACTTTTACTCCTCCATGTAGAGTCCTCCTAGGAATCACATTCCTGAAAGATAATGCTTATCCTTCAACACCCTCCTCACTGCTTGAACCAAGTGAGATGGTTTTACCATGGTCGGACTCCAATATGACCGAGGTAAACATGGCTATGTTGAGCCGCAAAGTAGACCGAACTATAGCTAGTTTAGTTCTTCCTTTCACTGCTCTTACCCCAGTTTCTCCTGCACAAACCCTGGCGTGATTAGACTGAGATAACAAAACATCAAGGTCCTGACCGACCTAACAAATAGCTAGGTTCTGACTGGGCTATCCATAATATGCCGTGACCAGGCTAACTCTGAGTATGGAAACCGGGCTAATCGCCACGCTTCTTTAGACCGAAATAACTTCAAGGCTCTTTTGGACTGGGATAATAATAAGGTGTTCTCCGAACCGGACTAACTCCAAGCTCGGTTTTATCCAGCCCTTCTTACCGTGGCCCAATGAACGGCCCATTACCTAGCTCGGCCCAATTTATATATAAATTACCCTCTCAGTTATAATTTTAATTATTAATATTGATAAAGTTTACTACTAATTTGTAATTATTTTTTAACTTATACTGATTTGAAATTCCCTTTTTCTTTTTTGACTCATTTTTTTTAACTTATACCTTGAAATTTCCCTTTTATTTTTTGACTTGTTTAATTAAAAAGTAACTTTTATTTAAAAAAATGGATTTTTATTGATAAGTCCAATTTAGAAGTGTTTTAACCCAAAAAGTCCATGAAGGAATTTTTTAACCCATTTAATCCCATGTGTGTATAGTTTTATTCCATAAAGTCCATTTTCTTGATTTACACTATTTTCTTGCACACTTGTGCCCTTATATTTAATTTTGATACCTTTATAAATATTTTTTGAACGATTAGTAATTTAATGATGTGAACATTCATATTTTAAAATTCACGTTGGTAGGAATATAAAATTGGCCCGTGGGCGGCCCGAAACCCGCCCGCCAGCCGGGGCGGGCCCGGCCCGTTGACAATGTGAATATTCACATTGACATATTAACATTCACATTAATAAGAGTGTAAAATTGGCCCGCGTCCCGTGACGGCGCGAAACCCGCTCACGACCCATGGGCGGCCGGGGTGGGCCCGGTCCGGCCCATTGACAATGTGAATATTCACATTGACATGTTAACATTCACATTGATAAGAGTATAAAATTGGCCCGCAGCCCATGGGCGGCCAAAAGCCCACCCACGGCCCGGGAAGGGCCCGGCCCGTTGACAATGTGAATATTCACATTGACATGTTAACATTCACATTGATAGGAGTGTAAAATTAGCCCGCGCCTCGTGGTTTCCCGAAACCCGCCCACGGCCTGTGGGCGGCCCGGGGCGGGCCCGGCCCGGCCTGTTGACAATGTGAATATTCACATTGACATGTTAACATTCACATTAATAGGAGTGTAAAATTGGCCCCCGTCCCGTGGCGACGCGAAACCCTCCCGCGGCCCATGGGCGGCCCGGGATGGGCCCGGTCCGGCCCGTTGACAATGTGAATATTCACATTGACATGTTAACATTCACATTGATAAGAGTATAAATTTGGCCTGCAGCCCATAGGCGGCCAAAAGCCCGCCCGTGGCCTGGGGCGGGGCCGGCCCGACCCGTTGACAATGTGAATATTCACATTGACATGTTAACATTCACATTGATAAGAGTGTAAAATTGGCCCGCAGCCCGTGGGCGGCCCGAAGCACGACCGAAGCCCGAGGCGGGCTTGGCTCAACCCGTGACAATGTGAATATTCACATTGACATGTTAACATTCACATTGATAGGAGTGTAAAATTAGAACGCGCCCCGCGGCTGCCTGAAACCCGCCCACGGCCCGTCCTGTTGACAATGTGAATATTCACATTGACATGTTAACATTTATATTGATAAAAGTGTAAAATTGGCTCGTGATCCGTGGGCAGCCCGAAGCCCGACCTCGGGCCGGGGCGAGCCCGGCCCGTTGGCAATGTGAATATTCACATTGACATGTTAACATTCATATTGATAGGAGTGTAAAATTGGCCCACAACCGGTGGGCGGCCCGAAGCCAGATCGCAGCCCGAGGCGGGCTTGGCCCGACCTATGACAATGTGAATATTCACATTGACATGTTAACATTAACATTGATAGGAGTGTAAAATTTGTCCGCTGCCCGAAGCTCGCCCGCGGCCCAGGGTAGGCCTTGACCTAAACTCGGGCCACCCATGGGACGCGTGTCAATTTTACACTCTTATCAATGTGAATATTAACATGTCAATGTGAATATTCACATTGTCAACAGGCCGGGCTGGGCCCGCCTCGGGCCGCCCACAGGCCGTGGGCGGGTTTCGGGCAACCACAGGGCACGGGTTAATGTTACACTCTTATCAATGTGAATGTTAACATGTCAATGTGAATATTCACGTTGTCAACGAGTCGGGCCCGCCCCGGCCTGGTGCCGGGCTTCGGGCTGCCCACGGGTCACGGGCCAATTTTACACTGTTATCAATGTTAATGTTAATATGTCAATGTGAATATTAACATTGTCAACGGGCCGGGCCGGGCCCGCCCTGAGCAGCGGGAGGGCTTCGGGCGGCCCACGGGCCACGAGCCAATTTTACACTCCTATCAATGTGAATGTTAATATGTCAATGTGAATATTCACATTGTCAACGGGCCGGGCCGGGCTCGCCCCAAGCCGCCCACGGGCTTCGGGCCGCCCATGGGACGCGAGTCAATTTTACACTCTTATCAATGTGAATGTTAACATGTCAATGTGAATATTCACATTGTCAACAGGTCGGGCCGAGCCCGCCCCGGGCCACCCACGGGCCGTGGGCTGGTTTCGGGATGCCACGGGACGCGGACTAATTTTATACTCTTATCAATGTGAATGTTAACATGTCAATGTGAATATTCACATTATCAACAGGTCGGGCCGGGCCCACCCAGGGCAACCCACGAGCCGCGGGTGGGTTTCGGACCAGCCATAGGCCGTAGACTAATTTTACACCCCTATCAATATGAATGTTAACATGTCAATGTGAATATTCACATTGTCAACCGGGTTTCGAGTTACCCACGGGTCACGGGCTAATTTTACACTCTTATCAATGTTAATTTTAATATGTCAATAAGAATATTCACATTATGAACGGGCCGGCCCGGGCCCGTTCCGGGCGGCGAGCTGGCTTCGGGCCGCCCACGAGCCGCAGGCCAATTTACACTCCTATCAATGTGAATGTTAACTTGTCAATGTGAATATTCACATTATCAACGGGCTGGGTCGGGTCTATTTTTTTGGCCTGTGAGCCGGCCTGGCCCGATTCGAATTTTTATGGGCACCCACGAGGATCGACATGGGTCGAGCCCCTACACATTGACGATATGAATATTCACATTGACGGTGTGAACATTCACATTAGGGGTATTTTGGTAATTATGTCACCTATAGAACTTATTGAAATATAAGAAAATAATGTGAACTAAATGGAACATAAGTAGATGTAAAGGGTATTTTGGTCTTCTTATCTCAAATTGGACCTAATGGAATAGTCAAAAAGAATATGGGTTGGATGGAATAAAGCTCTTAGAAAATAGATTTATCAAAAAAACTCCCTATATAAATAGATAGATAGATAGATAGATAGATGACAATATATATATATATATAATAGAGTACTTCTAAAAATTTTAAAAATTACGTAATTTAAGAAGGGATAATATTATAATTTTGTAAAGGATAAATAAGAACAAAACTTCACATATAAAGGAAATAGTATAAATATGAAAAATTCAAGGGGCCACATGATCCTCCTGGTCTCAATGTGGCTTCACTTCTGATTACATTTTATTTACATTGCACACACTTTTTTTTTTTTTTTAATTTTCTTTCCAAATTTTATCAAAATCGATGAACCAAATGAATTTGACAATTTTTTAAAGGGAGCTTTTTTGATAAATCCATTTTCTATGAGCTTTATTCCATCCAACCCATATTCTTTTTGACTATTCCATTAGGTCCAATTTGAGATAAGAAGACCAAAATACCCTTTTCATTTACTTATGTTCCATTTAGTTCACATTATTTTCTTATATTTCAATAAGTCATATGGGTGACATAATTACCAAAATACCCTTAATGTGAACGTTCACACCGTCAACGTAAATGTTCATATCGTCAATGTGTAGGGGCCCAGCCCATGTCGATCCTCGTGGGTGCCCGAAAAAATTCGAGTCGGGCCGGGCCGGCCCACAGGCCAAAAAAATAGGCCCGGCTCGGCCTGTTGATAATATGAATATTCACATTGAGAAGTTAATATTCACATTGATAGGAGTGTAAAATTGGCCTGCGGCCCGTGGGAGGCCCGAAACCAGCCCGTCGCCCGGGGCGGGCCCGGACCGGCCCGTTCACAATGTGAATATTCATATTGACATATTAACATTAACAATAACATTCACAAGAGTGTAAAATTGGCCCATGACCCGTGGGCAGCCCGAAGCCCGGGCCCGGGTCGGGGCGGGCCCGGCCCGGCCCATTGACAATGTGAATATTCACATTGATATGTTAACATTCACATTGATAGGAGCGTAAAATTAGCCCGCGGCCTGTGGCCGGCCCGAAACCCGCCTGCGGCTGGTGGGCTGCCTTGGGCAGGCCCGGCCCGACCCGTTGATAATGTGAATATTCACATTGACATGTTAACATTCACATTGATAAGAGTATAAAATTAGCCCGCGCCCCGTGGCTGCTCGAAACTAGCCCACGGCCCTGGGTGGGCCCGGCCCGGCCTGTTGACAATGTGAATATTCACATTGAAATGTTAACATTCACATTGATAAGAGTGTAAAATTGACTCGCGTCCCATGGGCGGCACGAAGCCCGTGGGCGGAGCGGGGCGAGCCCGGTTCGGCCCGTTGACAATGTGAATATTCACATTGACATATTAACATTCACATTGATAGGAGTGTAAAATTGGCCCGTGGCCCGTGAGCAGCCCGAAGCCCGGCCCCGGGCCGGGGCGGGCCCGGCCCGTTGACAACGTGAATATTCACAATGACATATTAACATTCACATTGATAAGAGTGTAACATTAGCCCGTGCCCCGTGGCTGCCCGAAATACGCCCACGACCCGTGGGCGGCCCGAGGCGGGCCCGGCCCGGCCTGTTGACAATGTGAATATTCACATTGACATGTTAACATTCACATTGATAAGAGTGTAAAATTGACTCGCGTCCCATGGGCGGCCTAATGCCCGTGGGCGGCCCGGGTTTGGGTCCGGGCCTACCCCGGGCCGTGGGCGAGCTTCGGGCAGCAGACAAATTTTACACTCCTATCAATGTTAATGTTAACATGCAATGTGAATATTTCACATTGTCAACAGGCCGGGCCGGGCCCGCCTCGGGCCGCCCATGGGCCGTGGGCGTGTTTCGGACAGCCACGGGGCACGGACTAATGTTACACTCTTATCAATGTGAATGTTAATATGTCAATGTGAATAGTATCACATGTGTTGCCCCAACGAGCCCGGCGCCCGCCCCAGGACACTCGAAAGGTCGAGGGTTGAGAACCTTTATTGTGAGGAGCTTGCAATCACGCGTCCCATCCGGTGCCACAATGTCATTACTCTTATCAATCGTGAATGGTGACTATGGGCAGAAACGGTATCATTCACATTGTCACAGGCCGGGCCCGCCCCGGGCCACCCACGGGCGCTGGCAACGTTTCAGGCAGCCATCGGGGCGCGGGCTAATTTTACACTCCTCATCAATGTGCGCGCTTAACTTAATGTCAATATGAGCTACTGCCACGCATTGGTCACGGAGTCGGGGGCCAACCCGCCTCTGGCTGCGGATCGGGGCTCGGGCCCGCCCACTACGGGCAAGCCGGGCCAATTATATTTACCGCTCTTACTTATCATATTTGCTTGAAATCAGTATACCTTCCATCATATGTCAATGTTGAGCACACTACTAACAACAATCCTGTCTAATAGGCGGCCGCTCGTGCCCTGGGGTTCCCGTACTGCAGTCTGACCCAACAATGGGCGCACCGCTGACCGAGCCCAGCGGGCGAGTGCTTTATGGCGTGCTCCGTCCTATCTTCCTGCGGGCCCGCGGGCCAATTTTAACTCTTAATCACTTTGAATGTTAACATTCAATGTGAATATTACATTGTCAATAGCGGGCGGGCCGAGGCAGGCCGCGCGCAGGCTGGAGCTTGTGCCCATTAGGGCGGCTTTATTACTCTTATAATGTGAATGTTAACTATGTCAATGTGAATATACATTCACGCGGCGCTGACTGGTGTCATTTTAATCAACATGTGTGTACATGCAGTGCATTCACATGAACGGCGGCGGGCCGCCAGGCCCGTGGGCGGGTTTCGGCAGCCATGAGGTGCGGGCTAATTTTAACACTCCTATCAATGTGAAATGTTAAATGTCAATGTGAATATTCACATTGTCACGGTCGGACCGGGCCGCCCCGGGCGCGGGCGGTGCCTTTTTGGCCGCATGGGCGCGCGGCCAATTTTATGACTTTATCAATGTTGATTTAACATGTCAATGTGATATCAATTTGTCATGGGCCAGAACGGGCCCGAGGCCGCCCATGGGCTGTAGGCGAGGTTTGGCGTCAACGGACGGGGGCCAAATTTACACTCCTATTTAATGTGAATGTTAACATGTCAAATGTGAATATTCAATTGTAAGCGGGCCGGGCGGGTCGGGCCGCCTGGGCTGCTGTCCGTTTCTATACTCTTATCAATGTGAATGTTAACATGTAAATGTGAACAATTCACATTGTCAACAGGTCGGGCGCCCGACAGGGCCGTGTACGGGTTTTGGAGCACGAGGCGCTGGTATTTTACTCGTATCAATGTTGAATGTTAACATGTCAATGTGAATATTCACATTGTCAACGGGTCCGGGCCGGGCCTGAGCCGGGCCGCGGGCGGCTTTTTGGCCGCCCATTAGGGGCCGCGGCCCCAATTTAATGCTCTTATCAATGTGAATGTTACTATGTCAATGTGAATATTCACATTGTCGGGGCCGGACCGGGACCGCCCCAGGCGGCGTGGATCGCGGGGGGGTTTAGCGCCGCCAAGGACGGGGGTCAATTTTACACTTCTATTAATGTGAATGTTAATTATGTATGTGAATATTCACATTGTCAACGGGCGGGCCGCCCCGGTCGCGGCCGGTTTCGGGCTACGCACGGGCCAATTTACATTCTTACCATGTGAATTTTAAAAATATGATGTTAATCATTAATTGCTAATCGTTCAAAAAATATTTATAAGGGTATCAAAACTTAAATATAAGGCATAAAGTGTCCAAGAATAATAGTGTAAATCAAGAAAATGGACTTTATGGAATAAAATATACTACATGGGACTAAATGGGTTAAAAATTCCTTCATCGGATTTCTTGGTTAAAACACTTCCTAATTGGACTATCAAATAAAATCCATTTTATATATTACACTATATTAAGCAAATGGGGTTTTAACCAACCTTGTGGAGTTTCAATCTCCCAATATAAATTCTTAATTTAAAAAAAAATTTAACATTTATTAATTTCCACTCCAAGTTTTACTCTATAATAATACTTTAATGCATTAAGAACAAACATAAACTTTTTTTTTTTTGAAATCCAACACATGAATTCCTTGAAAAGTCCCAACACATATGATTATTGTCCCTCATAATAAAATTTTAATGCATTAAGAACAAGCATAAAAAAAATTTCTTGAAAAATTCAACACATATGATTATTATCAAAATATTAAACTTTAAAATAATATAAAAAAGAAAAAAAAAGAAAACATTAAAAAAAAATTTAAAAATCACAATTCACATATATAGATAATTGTAAACACAATCCGTGCATAGCACGGGTGATATGCTAGTCTATACTATATATTAAGCACAATGGGGTTTTTAACCCCAAGGCCTGTTGGAGCTCCAATATCACAATCTGAATTTTCTAAATTTTTTATTTAAAAAAAAAAAACTCAGCATTTATTGATTTGGTCAAAATCCCCTGATCAGCATTTATTAACTTTTTTCAATCCACATGTCTTTCTACATGCCTGCATTTATTGATTTGGTCAAAATCCTCTGATCAGCATTTAAAATCCCCACATACAAATAATTATAGATACAATCCGTGTATAGTTACTGCAGTACCTTTTTTAACTTCTCCTATACATTATGATTAGTGATAAGATTGTTAAATTATCTTTATAAAAAATCTTAAAAAACATAATTTATATATTAAAAAAATGTAAAACAAATATAAATATCTATAATTATCCCATGCATGGCACGGGTGATAGGCTAGTATTATATAAGGAAAATGGAGTTTTTAACCCACAAGTCTTGTGGGAGCTCCAATATCTAAATCTTAGTTTTCTAATTTTTTTATTTATAAAAAAAAAAACCTCAGCATTTATTGATTTCTCCTAATCCACAAGTCTTTTTAACTTCTCTCATACCTACTGGTGCACTTTTCAACTTCTGCCATACACTATGATTAGTGATAGAATTATTAAATTATTTTTATAAGAAATCTAAAAAAATAATTTGTATATTAAAAAAAATATCTAAAATAAATATAAATTCTTATTAAAAAATATTTTTTTATACTTTAAATTGGAAAGTGAATGGTAAGATTTGAATTCATTGAACATTTCTTTTTTATTATAGGATTTGTTTAGTTGATTGCTCTTTTTTGTTTTGTTTTGTTTTGTTTTTTTTAATGTAGGGTTTTTTGTTGAGTTGATAGTATTGAATTTGTTAATTATAAATTCAGTTGTGTTGTTGATGGCGGATTTCTAAGCTATATTGATGTAATTCTCATAGTAATTGTAATGTTGAATCTCAATATATCATAGACCAAAAAAAAAAAAAAATCATATAAATTAAATAATATCTCGTTATTATTTATTGCGATTTTTTTTTCATTTTAATGATTTGAGGAATATGCACCCCCTATCTTGAATTTCTAACTCTACCACTATTTTATTTGTATTTAACTTCCTTTTATTTCATTTTATTTTATTATATATTTTTTTTAAATATCTATCCAAATCTTTAAGGGTTCGTTTGGAAAGTAGGTTGGTTTTTTTGACTATTTTAGTCTGGGGTTAAAAAGTCTCGTTTTGAAAGATTTTTTGAGTTTTTTTGACTTTTTCACTACTACAAATACAGATAAAGATCACACTTTTTTTGTGTGATGAATGTGTTTAATCACACCTTTTAAGTTTTATTAAAGTGTTGTCTTTGGGAGTATGATTAAAAGGGGTCATTTTTTATCATACTTTTTAAGTGTCATTAAAAATGATTTCATCACATCTTTTAAGTGTGATGAATAATATTTAGATCACATTTTTAAGTGTGATTAAAAATATTTAGATCACATCTTTTAAGTGTAATTAATAACTAATAAAACCTATGATGAAAAAAAAATTTGACATATTTTTGAAGAATAATCAATATTATTTTTGTACGCGCATTTGAAGAATTTAATACACACTCTATATTATTTTTTGAATCACAATCATATATTGAATGAAATAACGTCATATATTTTATAAATGAAAGTTAAATATTTAAAGGTATATACAAAGGAATTAATAAATGTTTAACACCAATATTTTGGGACGGAGGGAGTATTATTTTTGTACGCGCATTTGAAGAATTTAATACACACTCTATATTATTTTTTGAATCACAATCATATATTGAATGAAATAACGTCATATATTTTATAAATGAAAGTTAAATATTTAAAGGTATATACAAAGGAATTAATAAATGTTTAACTGTGATTACACATATTAAAAAATGAAAAAAACTAAGGTGTTGAATTCGTTGACCATATTTCGCATCTCTCTAGGAAATTTCTGACTTGAAAAATAAAAACACAAATTAATTCATAAACTATTCGAAGCTATAAACAAACTTACTATTTTTGTATAGATGCATAAGAAAAGCAATTAATATACCAAGTCAAGATGGGTAAACTCCAAAAGAACAAACAAATGAACAATCCCCCACAGTTCCAGTATTTGAATGTTGAGCAATTCCACCAAGATTTTAACAATTATGTGCTGGTGTATTTATTTTTAGATAAGAAAAAATATAAATAGAGAGTAGATAGGTAGAGAAGAAAGAGATGAAATGATGAAAGAGAAAAGAAGAAAAAAAGAGCACAAAAGAGAACAAGTTTAAAGGAGGTAAAGCCTGGAATAGTTATGGGAAATTATAAATAAATTAGGGGGGGGGGGGGGGGGGGGGAAAGGGTTGAAAGCAATTGCCAAAATATGAGATTTGCAAGTCACGTTGTATTTTTGGTGCAAATAATGACAAGTAAGTTTTTGTAATTATTATTACATTTTTTAGCTGATTTGCAATTGCCCTAGTTAAAATAAGAGAAAATCTCACAGCCAATCATCTAAGACAGACCAACCAACACAACAACCCAGCTCATTCATTCAGCCATCCAACCATTAGCTAGCACCTATGCATAAACACATTAATAGCAGCATGAACACAGTTCAGCAACATGAACACATTTCAGCAAATTTCCTTGAGACTAAACAACACAAATCCTCCAGCTAATACAAAAAAAATAAAAAGAGTGGTGTGACAACTTATAGTTATTTTGGGGCTATCTTAGCCCATTGACAAATACTAAGTGTCTTGTAAAAAATTTCAAAACAAGCCCAAACCATGGAATTGCTAAATGTTACGTAGGTGCAAAACAAGTTGTTAAGTTTTTGGTTGAATCTTGCTTAAAGCTCATTTGCAGTGTCATAGGAGACAAAGTAAGATCCATAGATAATACAAGCAGCAAAGAGTAATACTACACATACCATCTTTTCTTACCTAAACTGTTCTAAGACAAGGAGAGCATTTATTTTCTGAGTGATAAGCAAAGTAAAAGATATTGCAACAATTCTCCCTAGTTATCAGCTTCAACAAGACCTAAGATTTTGGGTTACCATAAACATGGCATTTCAAAGTTCAAATTGCCAACACTCTGTAATACAAGCACAACAGGCTCTATTGCAAACTCATGTTGAAACTGTTTTAGATATTAAGGATTTTCTGAAAATAGTTTCTTCATAAAGCAATGACACAAAACAAATTCAGTCATAAATATTGTATCTCAAGATTAGAGGTCTTTGTCTTGTTTCCATCTCATGCACTCCTCAAGTCTATCGTGAGTGCACATACTTTTACAATGTTTATTAAAAGAAAGTTTCTTCATTCTTAGCAAGGTGATGTTGTTTCTGAGATGAGGGATGCCCCAATTTGTAATGCCAATTCGAAGAAGAAGAATTGCTTTGAAACCATAAAGCAATTCATGGAATGAAGAAGTATATATATTGAATGAGTTCTATACAGAGTACATGAACATACATACATATATTGGATCTGAAATGAGTTTTGATTTCTGACATGATTTTAATTTCTGAAATGGGTTTAATGAGTGTTGATTTTCAAAAACATGGTTTTCTATGATTTTGAAAATCAACTAGAAATTGGTAGTGACCACATTTGCTGGCATTTGATGTTTGGACATTAGCCCACAGCTCTTTGAAAGCTATAGGACATGAGCCTAAGCATTGAAAGCTATAGGACATGAGCCTAAGCATAGACCAATGGGGTCTGTGGCCCCACTCAAATTTTGAGAAATTTAGCAACTCTAAATTTCAAAAATTTTACTCTTTGAAAGGTCCATGAATTGAGAAACCATGGGTGTTAGGGACAACAGGAAAAGCCAAATTAAAGCCATGGATGGGGATTTGACATTGGAATCGTATTCAATTGAGTGTGATTGATTTCCCTTCTGATATTCCCAGATATACTTTTTTGTTGCTTTCTTTTTTATTACATTGTAAAAGGCTAAATTTTCTCTGAACACTACTGATATATAGTCTTTTGGGTCAAGATGATGGGAATGATTCGAAGTGTATCAAAGTTTCCAACTTACAGGAAGAGATTTAGGCAGATTGTGAAGGCCTTAATCATTTATTCCATAGAAAAAGAGGCTGCCAACAGATCATTTTCTATGAGATCAGTTGCCTCTGGTGAAGTTATGTAAGACTAACTTCAATTTATTATTTTTTTGTTATGTATTCATGTAAATTCTTATAGTTTGTGAGGAACCTTTAGGATGTGATGACAGTAATTGCTGCTAGTATATAGTTTTTTTTTTTTTGGTTCCTTCTAGGTTTAAGGCTGTGTCTGGAGATTAATTAAGCATCGAGTTACCCATGCGAACATGGTCCCTTTTATTTTCATCAATCGAAAGTTAGAAATTCATATGCAATCAGTTTTACTAAATACCAGATTAACTAAATTATGGAAAATTTAAAAAAAAGAAAAGAACAAAAAGAAAGTTTTCATCCAGTGACTTTGGTGTTTGAAAAATTCATACAAAAAGCAGTGAAAATGCAAAATTGCTCTTCTTGCAATTTTTTCCTTCTATTTATTGACAGTCCATTATCGTTAGTATGAATTTTATGAGATTAAGTAATGAATTTTATATTTGAAAAAAAGGAATCTCAATTTACCACATCATAATTGCAATAGCATTATCATCAGAAAGAGGAATTGGTACAAAACTCCATGGAAAGGAGGGCAAACATGTTACATAGAAGTGGACAAAAAGTTCAATATTATCCTCCAATAACTTAATCTTAAAAAAATTAGAAAAAAATCCTCTATTAACTTGTGAGAGAGAGTGTTTTCAAAAATAATTTGGAAACATGAGTGTGTTCAAAAATAATTTGTAATTTGGAAACATGAGTGTGTTCAAAAATAATTTGTAATTTGGAAACATGAGTGTGTTCAAAAATAATTTTGAGACATGAGTGTGTTCAAAAATATATTGCATAACCATCTAACTGAACTACAATTCTACCTACTCTATAACCAACTCAACCTAATTGTAATTAATCCTAACTACATAATTGTGTCAGTTTGGGAGTGAAATGATGAGGTGTAGCCCAACTCACTTAGGCAGTTTGCCTCCCAAACAGGCAGCAACTTGCAGCAGTAGGAAAAACAATTCTGCAGCAGCAACAGCAAAAGCAAAACAACTCTGCACTATGCTTGCTGATGCATACTGTTTGTAGGATACTTGAAGGTTGGTAGGCTACTTCTTGTGCTGCTGCTGCTGCATACTTGCCGATGCATACTGCTGCCTGCATGCTGTTGGCAGCACATTGAGCGTAATGTTAGGTGATACAAGCCTTCCACTCAACAGCATAGCTGGCAGGCCTGGAAAAGAATAAGGTCTTTTTTGCTACCTTAAGCGGCTTGAATGTTTTTGGTTGGGCTGGAAAAACTATCATTTTAAAGGGTAATTGTAGTAGCACAAACTACTCTTATAATTTTGGGGAGGTTAGTCTCAATGTTTATGTATGCTTCTCAAGGTATCTTATTTGACTCGTTGGTGCCCTTCGTTCAGCTGTTTGGTTCTTTGAACTTTTGTTACCATTTGTCATATTAAATATGTTAATCTAATTTGTGATGATTGGCTTTATACTAGTCTCTTCTCTACACATACAGTTCCTTTGAACACATCAAATAAATAGTTTTAGAATAAAATTGATTATGATTTGGATCATTTGGAAGAATAAAATTGATCATTATCTTATAAATTATTTATAACAATTTATCCTACTTTGATGTTTCTTTTGAGGCCAAATTAGAGATTAAATAGGTATTGAATCAAGCCCAAAACAGCAACAACAAATCAGTAAAGCAGCAAAGTAAAACAGCCCAATGGTCACTTGCAGAAAGGAAATTCAAACGAGAATGTACCTTGATCGTGCGATCTGTAGAGCTAGTACAGAACCATGTATTACTTGGATCAAATGCAATATATCTCACCCATCCCAAATGGTCACTAATCACCTACATAAGTTAATATTTTAGAATGTCATAGAACATATGGTATAGATAAGCAAGTTTACAAACAAAAATTGAAATAAAAGCAAACAAAAGATAAGTACCCATATGAATTATGACTAGCAAATAAAGTTCATAGGAACAAAAAAGGACTGCCATCACTTCATTTCCAAGTCATACAACACACTTTTTAAGTCGCTATTAGTAATATGATGAATTAAAGACTTGAGAAAGTTAATCTACATCCTAGAGGAAAGAGATTGAACTCTCTTTGGTTCTAATCCAATCTATTGTTATGAATAAACCTTGTAGAAGTATTGGGAGCAATGGAGAACTGAACAACACCCAAGAGAATGGACACAACAACATATTGTCATCAAAGGGTTTATCAACTGGGATGATGTTTGAGCCTGCTTGTGACTACTTGAAGAAAATGGACAACAGTTGGGAATTCACAAACCCACAATTTGTCATAAACAATTTCAAAAAACATTTTAATGGTTTCAACGAGGGCTTAATTGAAAGTGAAAGGCTAAACAAATTGCCATCAAGCTTGGTAAACAACTGGTCTTTTGCACCCCCAGACTCCGAAATCAATAACAACCTGTATAGCTTCTCATCATAGCCTGATATTTGTCATAGTAAGCAATCAGTGAGCAATCCGACAACGTTTTCAGGACGCATAAACATGAATTCTGGTTCGTATTTGTGTTATGGTCAGGAAATGAAAGTTAAGGATGAACATAGAGAGATTGAATATCAATTAGGGCTTTACAATTCAATTTTAGGAGATAGTAACAAGTACTATTATGGATTGCCAGATGTGCCATGCAACGGTACAAGAAGTTTTGGAGATGTTATGTCTTCTAATAGTTTTTTGGGCAAGCCAATTGTGGGTGTTCATGCATCTAAACCAAATTGAAGATCATTGAAATTATCTGATTGTAAGAAGCAAGGGATCCAAGCTTCTTCCCATGTAAGCTCTCTCTCCCTCATGCTTGTTATCTAACCCTCGATCTCAAATCTCATTTTTAAAAATTGTTAAATTTTTAACTACCAATTCATCTAAAAGCATAAACTATTAGAAAAAATATATTTAATTATTCTCCACACACATATTATTCTAAAAGTATGCCAATCCATCTCCTTACCGTATCTATTGATACGTATCTTATTTTTCGTTATTTCAATACTGATACACTCCTGTATACATGTTGGAATGAAAATCACATACGTATCAAGTGGTTCCCAATATGTATCGGTTCGTAACAAATTTACCATTCATACAATCGATTCACAACCAATATGACCAGCTATAAAGCTCTCTTTTATTACTATTTTTTTTATTGCTTCTAAAATATCCACTACAACAATACTTGATCCCTAATATGTATCGCTTGATACTCCTGATATTGTTATGTAGTGATTGATACTAATATGTCTAACCATAGTGCTATATAAAACTATGCATTCTATATTGGAAGTTGATTCACTTTTTTTCATGTTGGAAATTTCAGCCTACAATATCAACAACAAGCCATACAGGGACAAGAAGCAATGGAAGGGGAGGACAGGGTATTGCCAGTGAAGGAAAGAAGAAAAGATCTAAAGATAATTCAGAGACACCCACAAAGAAGCCTAAGCATGACACTTCTTCTGCACTCTTATCTTCAAAGGTATATATATATATACATATATGTTTATTAGTTTCGTTTTCAGAATTTATTTATTTATTTTTCCAAAAAAGAAAGATTAGTTTTGTAAATTTGTTTTTCTGTGGTTTATTTTTGTTAAACTAATTTTTAAAAAATAAAAAAACAGATTATGAAAACAAACCAAATATAACGAAATAAATTTGTATATGACAAAAAACCTCAAACAACATATCACCAAAATTTATTATTAATATATATATATATATTAAATTAATAGATGCAGGTCACAAAAGTCAAGCTTGGAGACAAAATCACAGCCCTCCAACAAATTGTGTCGCCATTTGAAAAGGTTATAAACATAAAAAGCACTTAGACTTGTCCAATAATACTCTGTGTTATTTCATTAAGCTTTATTGTTATTAGTACTTATTTTTAATTTTGATATTGATATTCATTAGTATATTAATTAATACTATTTGACGTGGGCAATATTCATTGGATCGGTTTTTCAGATGGATACGGCATCGGTGCTGGGGGAGGCAATTGGATATATAAAGTTCCTACAAGAGCAAGTGCAGGTGAAAGCAATTTCTATATTATCTTCCTTAATCATAAAAAATAATATTAAGGCAATGTAGACCATTATTTATTAATAATAATAATAATAGTCACTGAAATGGGTGGTAGGAATTATAACCAAATCATGATTATTTAGAATTACATAGGCCAAATTAATACAAAAAAATAAAAATAAAAATTGGGTTGATAAGACCATTCACAATACAGATAGAGAATAGGTAAAAATCCTATTAATCCACATTATAAATAAGAAATTAAATAAAACTCTTCTTATAAATTCATTGCTTCATATTTTGCAGATGCAGCTTCTGAGCAACCTGTACATGAAGTGATTAAAGTTCTAGTATATGGGTCCTTTACTTTTCCCAGATATTGTTCTGTTTGTGTCAAACACATATATTTACATATGTGTATATATATATATATATAGTCACCAGTGCAATGGAGTTGCATATTCTACAAAGCAACTGACATAGACCCGTAAATCCCACCAACCATCAACAAAAACCTTAACAAAAACAACTCTGATTTACAGAACATGTATCATTATCACCCAAGACCCTCATTCACAATGAAAACCTATATCTATAAAATTCCACTAATAATAATCATAATCATAAATATATAACACAAAAGGGGCATCAAAAATAGAGAACTCACCAATAAAATTCCACTAATAATAATCATAATCATAAATATATAACACAAAAGGGGCATCAAAAATAGAGAACTCACCAGAAATTTTAAGAGGTTTTTGATTTCAAAAGACAAACTTCAATGGTGGTTTGAGTGAGTAACTTCAATGGTGGTTCAGAGCTGTGATGAAGAAAACGAATTAGGGCTTCGTTTCAGAAACAGAAGGCAAGGAGAAGAGACTTACCTGGGAAATCCAATCTTGATGGCAAAGGAAAGAGTCCTGCTCTGTAATCGTGGGTAGAATAGGCGCGAATTTGGGAATATGATTTTATATAAAAATCAAACAGAAATATTTTATACACTATTTAGGATTAAAATATATATGCATATATATATATATATATATGTATAATCACACTTATTAAGTGTGATTAAAAATAAAGGGAGCTTTTTTGATAAATTCACTTTCTAATAGCTTTATTCCATCTAACCCATATTCTTTTCGACCACTCCATTAGGTCCTATTTGAGATAAGAAGACCAAAATACCCTTTTCATCTACTTATGTTCCATTTAGTTCACATTATTTTCTTATGTTTCAATAAGTCCTATGGGTGACATAATTACCAAAATACCCTTAATGTGAATGTTCACACCGTCAATATAAATGTTTATATCGTCAATGTGTAGGGGCCCGGCTCATGTCGATCCTCGTGGGTGCCCGGAAAAATTCGAGTCGGGCCGGGCCGGCCCAAGAGCCAAAAAAATAGGTCCGACCCGACCCGTTGATAATATGAATATTCACATTGACAAGTTAACATTCACATTGATAGGAGTGTAAAATTGGCCTGCGGCTCGTGGGCGGCCCGAAACCAGCCCGTCGCCCGGGGCGGGCCCGGGCCGGCCCGTTCACAATATGAATATTCACATGATAATACACACGATATAACCAACATAAACTGGTTCTTACGCAATAGA
>NW_021025865.1:581192-598825 GCF_004153795.1 Camellia sinensis
AGGTAAGCATTGAAAATCATGTTAAAACATGGTGCCAAACCAAGCAACAAGTCAAGCTAAACATGCAACAAATGGCCTAAGTGCTTGAAGCAAGTCAAAGGGGCTTAGAATAGGTTCAAGGCTGACCTAGACCATGCAAGGGGGACCCCCTAGATGGTATCTAAGTGGCTCAAAATCAAAGGCATGTATAATGGCCAAAACATGGAACATGCTACACAAGCTTTCAAAGCCTCAAAGAGGTATCCATGCAAAAGATACGAGCATGTCAAAAAGTGCTGGTGGATGTCCAGATTGAAGCCCCGAAGTTAGCTTTCCAATGGCGCAAACCTTGCATTAAAATTCCTTCTGTGCAAAAAGTTATGCCCTTTTCCGTGAAGCCGCGCAGATTCGATCCAACCGGGATGATGCCCGACTTCAACTGATCATATCTCCCCCACCCGGACTTGGCTCTAGGAGATTCTTGAGTGCAAAATGAAGCCCCGGAAGTAAGCTTTCCGATGGTGTTGGCCCCATAGCTAAACTCCAAGTGTACAGACAGATAAGCCCGATTCAGCGAGGGCTGCTCGACTCGCTTCTACCCGGATTCATGCCGAACTTCTCCCAAACTAGTTTTCTCCTCTCCTTTCCTCTCTTCTTCAACTCCAAACCCCTAAACAAAGTGTTTTGAAGGATTTGCCTCTCTCCTTGCCGAAGAAACTGAACATTTTCCCTGCACACCTTTCATCATCGAGCAAACCATCAGTAGCGCCCAAGTCTTAAAGGCGGTCAAAAATGGGGTGTCTACAGGCGGGTCTGGCCATTTTTTTTAATTCTTTTTAATTTTTTCTACTAAAATTTTATTATTTTCCACAAAAAAAGACACTAGGCCTCAGCGCGGGCCGGGCCTCGGATCGAGCCTTGAATGGGCCTTAACCGGGCCGATGGGCTGGACCGGGCTTCAAAGTGATGGCCCAGGCCCTAGCTTAGGGTCTCGGACTAGGGTCGAGCCTGGGCCCAATTGAGCCTTTCCCGGGCCGGGTCGGGCTGGCCCACAGGCCAAAAAAATAGGCCCAGGCCCTAGCGCTGGCACAAAGGTATTCGGGCTTTGGACGGGCCGATGGATCGAGCCTTGGGTCAGGCTGGTGGGCCTGGGCTTAGCCTCGAGCTTAGGTCGGGTTTGGATGGGCCTGGCTATTTTTTTTTAATTCTTTTTAATTTTTTCTACCAAAATTTTATTATTTTTCACAAAAAAATACATTGTGCCTCTGGCGGGCTGGGCCTCGGACCGAGCTTTGAATGTGCCTTAAGCGGGCCGATGGGCCGAGTCGGGCTTCAAAGTGATGACCTAGACCCTAACCTAATGTCTCGGACATGCTCGGGCCCAGACCGAAACGAACCTGCCCCGGGCCGTGGGTGGGCTTCGGGCAGCCCACGGGCCACGGGCCAATTCTACATTCCTATCAATATGCATTTTAACATGTCAATGTGAATATTTACATTATCAATGGGCCGGGCCGGGCCTACCTCGGGCCGTGGGCATGCTTCAAGCAGCGGGCAAATTTTACACTCCTATCAATGTTAATATTAACATGTCAATGTGAATATTCACATTGTTACGGGTCGGGCCAAGCCCGTCTTGGGCTGCGGTCGGGCTTCGGGTCGCCCATGGGTTGCGGGCCAATTTTACACTCTTATCAATGCGAATGTTAACATGTCAATGTGAATATTCACATGGTCAACAGGCCGGGCCGGGCCTGCTTTGGGCCGCCGCCGCTGGCTAATTTTATACTCTTATCAATGTGAATGTTAACATGTCAATGTGAATATTCACATTGTCAACAGGCCGGGCCGGGCCTGCTTTGGGCCGCCCATGGACCGTGGACGGGTTTCGGGCAGCCACAAGGTGCGGGCTAATTTTACACTCCTATCAATGTGAATGTTAACATATCAATGTGAATATTTACATTGTCAACGAGCCGGGCCGGGCCTGCCCCGAGCCGCAGGCGGGCTTTTGGCCGCCCATAAACCGTGGGCCAATTTTATACTCTTATCAATGTGAATGTTAACATGTCAATGTGAATATTCACATTGTCAATGGGTCGGACCGAGCCCACCTCGGGCCGCCCACGGGCAGGTTTCGCGCCGCCACGGGACGCAGGCCAATTTTGCACTCCTATTAATGTGAATGTTAACATGTCAATGTGAATATTCACATTGTCAACGGGCCAGGCCCGCCCCGGCTAGTGGGCGGGTTTCGGGCCGCCCACGGGCCAATTTTATATTCCTACCAATGTGAATTTTAAAATATGAATGTGTCACATCATAAAATTGCTAACCGTTCAAAAAATATTTATAAGGGTATCAAAATTAAATATAAGGGCATAAGTGTCCAAGAAAATAGTGTAAATCATGAAAAAGGACTTTATGGAATAAAACTATGCATACATGAGACTAAATGGGTTAAAAAATTATTTTATGCACTTCTTGGGTTAAAACACTTCTAAATGGCATTTATCAATAAAAATCCCAAAATAAATGTAAGTAGTGTATATATAATCACACATTTAATGTGTGATTAAAAAATATATATATATAATGACACTTAATTGAAAAGTGACATAAAAAATAAATATAATCACAAGTTATTAAAATATATATATAATGTAAATTACAAATATACTTCTTCAGATTTGCTTAAAATGCGAATTACTTCCTGTGATTTGAAAAATTACAAATACCTCCCTGTCAGAATTTTTTATTTAACAGAATTAATTGAAAAAGTAAAATTTCTAACTGTTCACCTATACAATAATAAAATTATCTGAATTATTAATTAAAATAAAATTTTAACATTATTAAAAACTGTAAATTAATTTCATAATTTATTAATAAAATGACCTATTTGTTATGAAATTAGAAACCTCAGGGGGCATAACTGTTCACCAATACAATAATAAAATTATCTGAATTATTAATTGAAATAAAATTTTAACATTATTAAAAACTGTTAATTAATTTCATAATTTATTAATAAAATGACCTATTTGTTATGAAATTAGAAACCTTAGGGGGAATAATGCAAATTCTAGAACCACAGGGGTAATTTGTAATTTAAGTAAATCTCTGAGGGTATGTTTGTAATTTACCCAAAAAAGAATATATATAATCACACTTAATTAAAAAGTGACATAAACAATAAATATTATCACACTCAATCAAATCAAGTGTGATTAAAATATCAATCTAATTATTTTTATCACACTTTCAATAAAAGTGAGATATTTCATTTGTCAAAGTGTGATCGTTAGTAGTAGTGATATATAATCACACTTACTTAAAATGTGTGATTAAAACAAATATTATCTCACTCATTAAATGCAGTGTGATTAAAAAATCATTTTAATTTTTTTAATCTCACTTCTAATAAAAGTGAGATATATTTTAATTTTTCTTATGTGATCTTTAATCACATGTTAATAAAAAGATGTGATTAAAAAAATATAAATAATCACACTTAATTGAAAAGTGACATAAAAAATAAATATTATCACACTTAATCAAATCAAGTGTATTAAAATATCAATCTAATTTTTTTTTATCACACTTCCAATAAAAGTGAGATATTTTCTTTTTTTCAAAGTGTAATCTTTATTTATTTTTGTAGTAGTGCTTGTAAGAAAAAAAATGTAATGATTATGATTAGATGTGATACTTTATCTTATTAGACAAACAAAATCTATTTTATTATTTTATGACTAAAATAATTCCAAACACAATCCAACCTATCTTTCCAAATAGAGGCTAAATTCAACCGCAGTTTTAAATAGGAATGGCAATGAGGCGGGGCGGGGCCGGGGACTACATTCCCCGTCCCCGCCCCCAATCCCCGGTGAGGAACCCATCACAGCCCCTGCCCCTTAACGGGGATCGGGTATCCCCAACCCCGAAAAATCCCCGAATTAAATAGCATATCAGATTTATTTATTTTTTTATTCAAAGGAAAGATTAAACAATCTATAAAACAAGCTAAAACAAATGCATCCAACATCAGTGACTCCATTATCATCAACATCGTCATTATCACTAAAAAAAAATAATAAAAAAAAAATCAAACAAATGTTCATATTCAAAGCAAACCAAGTGATCTTCATTTTTGTAGTTGATCTTAAACAGCAAATCAAAGCTCTTCACATTATCGTAGTTGATCTTTATATGCGCGAATGGACTTCCGTAAATAGTCAAAATCGAACCAGATCTGGGGGTTTTGAACTAGATCTGAGGAAGATGGGTGACTGTGACAACGGAGGAGGATGATCGGCGTCACAAACAGCGGTGATGGAGATGAGGGACGACGGCGATGGGGAGGGGGGAAGAGGACAGCGGCGATGGGGAGGAAGGACAGCGGACAGCGGCGATAGGGAGCAGGTCGACGATCGACGATGATGGGAGGAGGGAGATCAACGATGGAGGGACGATAGCGACGCCGTGAGAGCAGCTGCGCACACACAGAGAGAGAGAGAGAGACTGAGACTATTAGAGAGAGAAATGAAATGCATGTGGGTAAGAAGCAGAGTCAAACATGTTACATATATATATAGGGAATATTCAGGGAATATTCGGGGAGTCATGCGGGGATAATTCGGGGCCGGGCCGGGCCGGGGCCGGGGCCGGGGCCGAGGTTGGGTTAACTATCCCTGTCCCCGGCCCGAAAACAATCGGGGATTCAATTTTTAATACTATCCTTGACCCTATGAGGATAATTTTTGAAAAAAATCTGTTATAATAGGGGTCGGGGGATCGGGTCCCCGTCGGGCCGGGTTTAAATAGCTATCCCTAGTGTTGAAGTATTGGAAAATGAGTGAGAGCTCGAATCCCCCGAATGCCAAAACGACGTTGTTTTGGCAATGGTTTTTTTTTCTCGTTTATATCTAAACACATAGAGAGAGAGAGAGAGAGAGAGAGGAGAGAAGAGAGATGGAAATAGAAAGAGAGAGAGGCGATGGTGATAGCAGGCCGGGGCGATGGTGATGGACGGTGCGACGGTGGAGGGTAATGGAGGGTATGACTTTGTTATCTTTTTTTTTTTTTTTTTCTCACTTTGAAAATGGAGATGATGTGTTGATGATGGTGATGTTGATGAAGATGTTGTTGTTGTTGATGATGATGTGTTGAAGATGGAGATGATTTGTTGATTTTTTTTTGTTTTCTAGTAGATCCAGATCTATGGGTGAGTTTGATTTTTGTGTTTGATTGGGTTTGTAAGAACCCGGATTTTTAATTATTCTGTAGAATTTATACTAATATTATTTAATCTCAGTTCGGAAAATATATAATTTATTATATATTATTATGCGTGATTTTGTAAAATAATATAATTATTAAAAGTTTAGGGATCAAAATATAAATAATAATAATAATAATGGACATAATAATAAAATAAATAATTAATTTTCTGTTAGTATGTGATAATGTATAATTTAATTAAGAATTAATTAATTTATATAATTATATTAAAAAATTGGGTCAAAGGGTAATTATCTTAAATATTTATTAAAGATAAGAACGAATTAATGATAAGCGAATGGGAGTGTGACACGTGGCAGCCCACGGCTGCCTCTGTATATAAGGGGCGAAGTGCCCAGGAAGAAAGAAAGAAAGAAGGAAAGAAAAGAAAGAAGAAAGAAAGAGAGAAGGAAAGGAAAGAAAGAAAAGAGAGAAAAGGAAGGAAATAATAGTCGAAGTTAAAAGGGTCTTTAATAGTGGAAAGAAAGAATAAGGTATTAAAGTTAAGGTGAGTTTTATTATACCTTGAGTCACCAAAATATATTTTACGTATGTTTTGACTTATCAAAATCTGTTTTATACAAGTTATGTTTTTAATAAAAGTTATGCTTTATAAAGGTTTCAGTTACGCGGTTTATCTTCTGAACCCTATTTGCTTAAAAGGAAACCCATGGATATGTTTGTTTATATTTTAAAGAATATTTGATTATGACCTTATAAACAATTATGTTTTGTAAATACCACCACGGGAGTCCCACGCCTTGGGGGACTTAAATAACTATTGGCTTCTGTTTAACCACTTTGTGGTCCTCTGTTTGTCATGGATCCGTTGACTTCTGTTCTGTGCGGACCAAAGTGCTGTGCGGAACTAAGTGCTACACTATTGTGGGAGCCACCTCTAGAATCCGTACGAGCCACCTCTTGAATCCGTACCTCTGTTCTATGCGGACCAAAGTGCTGTGCGGAACTAAGTGCTACACTATCGTGGGAGCCGCCTCTAGAATCCGTACGAGCCACCTCTTGAATCCGTACCTCTGTTCTGACTGTCACTTTTGTGACCTCTGTTCTGTTCTGTTCTGTACCATGGTTATGGTGATATATTTACATAGTTTCTGTATTTCAGTTTCTGTCATTTAAATGATTTATGAAAATAATCTCAGTTTTGCTACTTAAAGGATTATTTGTTCCGACTAAGGTATCTTAAATGTTTTGGCTACATAACTATCCATGGTTATTTCGTGCCCTTATACTCTTGGTATAATATTTCTCACTCTGCCATGTGCTTATAGTTGTTTACCAATTTCAAGAATCAATGCACTTCAGAAATAACTTCTGGAAAGTCTTAGATGCGAGGCTGCGGAATAGACATATATAGCACTTTTTTATATGTAAATATCGGCTTTTTTGGTCAATAATTCTGTAATAAAAATAGAAGCTCCAATGATTATTTGGGTATCCATATTTAAATATTTCTTCCGCTTGCGTTTACTACTTTGTTTATGAATTGGTCGTAGGTAACTTCAGTTACTGGCCATCACGATGCTCAACCCTTGGGTACGGGGAGCGGGTCGTGACAAATGGTATTAGAGCAATGGTTTTTAAAATAAAAAAAAAAAAAAAAAAAATCTTCATTGGAGCATAGTACACATGCACATTTAAGAAGTGGGATAACGGGTAATTAGTACCGAACTATTATATTTGTTCGTCGATTTAATTATATTATAATTTTATATGATTACATATATAATAATTTTTTTTTAGTATGCCTAATTGTGAAGGATATTAGATATAATTTATATTTGTTTTAATAAAAGAAGAACAAGAAAAGAAGGATGTCGGGTTCAAGCACCTACAAAAATTATAATATAATTAAATATATATATATAATTTTCAGTTCAGTATTCAAAAAAAAAATTATTTGATGTTTTTAAAAGAGGGTTCAAATTATAAAGATACTAATTTTGAAACTATTTCTTATCAATGAAAAGTTCATCTGAAATTTTTTCATTCTTGAATATAATTCTGTCATTGTGTTCTCATTTTTATTTATTTTTATCGCCAACAAAACGAGTGAAAAGTTTTTAAAGTCGCTCCTTATTTCTCATCTTGGCCCAAACTAATTTTTGACAACTAGACCGTGAGTTATTTTTGGTAAAAAAATTTTTAAGGTAGTATTTTCTATCAGACTAATTATCTAATATATATTTATCAGAGTGCGCAGCGAATAGCTTACATGTAACAAATTTCGATGACGAAATTTCAAAAGCGGGAAAGATTGTAACAACTTGGATTTTTAATTATTCTGTAGAATTTATATTAATATTATTTAATCTCAGTTCGGAAAATATATAATTTATTATATATTATTATGCGTGATTTTGTAAAATAATATAATTATTAAAAGTTTAGGGGTCAAAATAATAATAATAATAATAATAATAATAATAATAATAATAATAATGGACATAATAATAAAATAAATAATTAATTTTCTGTTAGTATGTGATAATGTATAATTTAATTAAGAATTAATTAATTTATATAATTATATTAAAATATTGGGTCAAAAAGTAATTATCTTAAATATCTATTAAAGATAAGAACGAGTTAATGATAAGTGAATGGGGGTGTGACACGTGGCAGGCTGTGGCTTGGTGCTGACGGCTGCCTCTGTATATAAGGGGCGAAGTGTCCAGGAAGAAAGAAAGAAAGAAGGAAAGAAAAGAAAGAAGAAAGAAAGAGAGAAGGAAAGGAAAGAAAGAAAAGAGAGGAAAGGAAGGAAAGAATAGTGAAAGTTAAAAGGATCTTTAATAGTGGAAAGAAAGAATAACGTATTAAAATTAAGGTGAGTTTTATTATATCTTGAGTCACCAAAATATATTTTACGTATGTTCTGACTTACCAAATCTGTTTTATACAAGTTATGTTTTTAATAAAAGTTATGCTTTATAAAGGTTTCAGTTACGTGGTTTATCTTCTGAATCCTATTTGCTTAAAAGGGAACCCATGGATATGTTTGTTTATATTTTAAAGAATATTTGAATATGACCTTATAAACAATTATGTTTTGTAAGTACCACCACGGGAGTCCCACGCCTTGGAAGACTTAAATAACCATTGGCTTTTGTTTTGACCACTTTGTGATCCTCTGTTTGTCATGGATCCGTTGACTTATGTTCTGTGCGGACCAAATTGCTATGCGGAACTAAGTGCTACACTATCGTGGGAGCCGCCTCTAGAATCCGTACGAGCCACCTCTTGAATCCGTACCTCTGTTCTGACTGTCACTTTTGTGACCTCTGTTCTGTTCTGTTCTGTACCGTGGTTATGGTGATATATTTACATAGTTTCTGTATTTCAGTTTCTGTCATTTAAATGATTTATGAAAATAATCTCAGTTTTGCTACTTAAAGGATTATTTGTTCCGACTAAGGTATCTTAAATGTTTTGGCTACATAACTATCCATGGTTATTTCGTGCCCTTATACTCTTGGTATAATATTTCTCACTCTGCCATGTGCTTATAGTTGTTTACCAATTTTCAGGAATCGATGCACTTCAGAAATAACTTCTGGAAAGTTTTAGATGCGAGGCTGCGGAATAGACATACATAGCACTTTTTTATATGTAAATATCGGCTTTTTTGGTCAATACTTTTTGTAATAAAAAATAGAAGCTCCAATGATTATTTTGGTACCCTTACTGAAATATTTCTTTCGCTTGCGTTTACTAATTTGTTTATGAATTGGCCGTAGGTAACTTCAGTTACTGGCCATCACGATACTTAACCCTTGGGTACGGGGAGCGGGTCGTGACAGGGTTTGATTTTTGGGTGGGTGGGTTTGATTTTGATTTTGATTTTAGTTTCATGATGGGTTTCAATTTTGTGGTTGAGGGAAAGCGAGTTTGATTTCAGATCTTCTTCTTCTTCTTCTCCCCTCTCCTCTCCTCTTATTCTTCTTCTTCCTCTTCTTCTTCAGACTCTTCTTCTTCTTCCAACAAACAAGAAGGAAAAAGAGAAGAAAAAAAAAAAAAAAAATCCAAAACGACATTATTTTGAGATTTCGGAAAATTCAAACTCTCACGTATTCGAGCGTCCTAGTGGAGTTGTAAAATATTTTGAAGAGTCCTGAGGCGCCGTTTGTTGTAGATGAAATGATTTGGTCATAAAGTAGTTACAGTCATCATTAGCCTTGAAATTTAATACAATTAAATTAAAAAGTGATCCTCCCTGAGCCGAGTCCAGATCCCCTCCTTGAGCCCCCTCCTTCATTCCCTCCTTGCAGGGGCCTTCGGGTCCACTTTGAGGCCCAGTTTTGATAATCTGAATCGTTCATATTTTTAGATTTATTCAGTATAGTATACCTGTAAAAAATCAAGTTGATCGGATATCAGAAAGTATGCGTTCAGAAAATTGGGACTACAAACTATTTTTTAATAAATAGTTTTCCGAACACATACTTTATGATATTCGATCAACTTGATTTTTTACAGGTATGATATAATGAATAAATCTAAAAATATGAACGGTTCGGATTATCAAAACTGGGCCTCAAAGTAGACCCGAAGGCCCATGCAAGGAGAGAATGAAGGAGGGGCTCAAGGGGAGGATCCCAATTCCCCTGAGCCATATCATACACAAAATACTTCTATAAACACCAAACGATTATACATAAAATTATATATAAATGAATTTAAAAAAATAAAAAAATCAATCTCGCTAATGAATTTTAAAATAAATTATATTAATATTTTATTCCGTATGTCTTTTTAATTCAAATAATTTTAATTATTTCAATTTTAACTTTTAATTTTAAATTATATACTTCTTCCGTCTCAAAATATTAATTCTTTATTTTATTTTTTATTATCTCCAAATATTAGTCTCTTTTCAAAGATCAAAAACTAAATTTGTCATTCTTTTAAATTTATTAATAACACAAAAAATATAATTATAACAATTGATGTTTTTAAAAAAAAAATACTATCAGAAGGATAACTTCAGAAAATTAATATTTTTAAAGAGTAATAATTATATTACTAAAAAAAATTAGATTCTCTAAAAGAGACTATTATTTTAAGACAGAGAGAGTATCATTTTTAAATCTTTGTGATATACTTCTTTAACTAATTAACTTGAAATTATAACAGTTAATGCTGTCTCATTCGAGTAATTATTTTTTTTTTTATTGTCATTGATCCTCTATCACTAAATTCTAATAATTTGTCTCAAAATATTTATAAATATTATATTATATAAGATTTTTTAAAAAGATAGTCGCAAAATATAATTCAACTGATTCTTTTTTCTTTTTTTTTTTAGATGGGCAGCTGATTCTTTTGTTGAGTCTGTACTTAGCCATAAGAATTTATTTATCAAGAATATATATTAAAAATATTTTTTTAAATGTATTAAGAAGAAGATTTATTGCGTCATAAATCAAATGATAAATGACGTCAGTTTACAGCCGACCATAATTTGTGTGTTGTTTATGCACGTGGTCAGTCACTGGACATTCCTTGTAGGAAGGAAGACTGACCCTGAGCTCAGGTTTTCACCCGCGGAAAATGTCTAAGGCTTTGTTTGGGAAGAAGGGTATGGTTGGGTTGGGTATGTGATTATTTTAGTCATAAAAAGACTAAAGGCCCCGTTTGAGAATAGACTTTTTTAGTAATTTTTTGATTTTTTGATTAAAATATGATGTAAAAAAAAGCTAGTATGTTTGGGATGACTTTTTAATTTTTTATGAAAAAATGTGCAAAAAGTAGAGAAAATGAAAGTTTTGATTTTTTGGTATAAATTGCTGATTTTTTATTTTTATTTTTTTAGTAACTTTTTGAATTTTTGGCTAAAAAGCCATACCAAACGAGAACAACTTATACTAAAAAGTCAAAGATTTTCTTTTTTCTCTACTTTTTGTACATTTTTTCGTAAAAAATTAAAAAGTCATCCTACACAAACTAATTTTTTTAACATCATATTTTAGCCCAAAAAAATCAAAAATTTACTAAAAAAGTTTGTTCCCAAACGAGACTTTTTGGTCCAATAAGATAAAATATCACATTCGATCTTTAATCATTACATTCTTTCTCTCACAAAAAGTCAAAAAAAATTTCCCAAACAAAAATTTTTAACCCTAAATTAAAATAACGAAAAAATTAAAAAAGTTAACTCACTTTTCAAAACCAACCCACAATTTTAGAGTTCGGATTGTCGGCCGCACTACCCTGCGACCCTCCCTGCTGCACACTCCAAACGATGTCGTTTTAGTTTTAGTTTTTTTTTTTTTTTTTTTTTCACTCCTCCTTCGTACTCTGCTTTTTCAGCTCCTATTTTTCTCGTCATCATCTTCAAAATCTTTGATTGCTCTTTAAAATCTTCAAAATCTTTGATTTTGAAGAGAGACAACCCCTGTTTAATGATGATCATCTTCAGCCCCTGTTTAATTGATTCTGTACGGGGAAGAAATATATCTTCTCGTATAATCCTGTTGACTAAGTTTGTGCTCCCCCGTACGACGTCGCTTTATCACCTGAAAATGCAAACGTGAGCTAACCGGCGGGTGTGTGCCGGAAACCCCTCCGATGCCTAAGTCAGCAAACTTGACAAATAGACAAAGCTCTGTGTATTCAGAAAGCAAAATTGTGTGTTGTGTTATGTTACCTCCTCCAAGGTGATACTTGTGAACGTTTATAGGTTTCGAGTGACACAATCCTAGTAGGACTTTTATTCCTCCATGCAGAGTCCTCCTAGGATTCATACTTCTAAAGGATAATGCTTGTCCTTTTACACCTCCCCCACTGCTTAAACCAAGTGGGATGGTTTTTACCGCGGCCGAACTACCAATTGACCGAAGTAAACTGGCTAAGCTGAGCCACAAGGTAGGCCGAACTATCCTTAGCTCGGTTTTCTCCATCCACTCCTTATCTCGGTTCTCTCCTGTTCAACCATGGTGTGTTTAGACCGAACTACCGAGTAGCAAGGTTTTGACCGTTCTAACCATACTACGTCGTGACCGGACTAACTCTGAGACCGACCTAACTCCAAGTTGCCTCCGGACCGAAGTAACTTTATCTCTTGGGCCGGAGTAACTTTACCTTTCTTGGGCCAGAGTAACATTACGGCCTTTTTACACAGTCCTTCGTATTTCGGGCCACAAAGCCCATCTCACAGCTCGGCCCAATTTTCACCAAAAATTACCCTCTCAATTGCCCCTTAATTCCATCTGTACAGCATGATTGGGATTACCAGTCTACTAGCCGAGCTGGAGTTTTTAAGTTTTTCCAGCCGAGCTAAAAACTCTTTAGCCTATCCAGCCGAGCTAAAAACTCCTAAGCCTTTTAAGCCGAGCTAATTTTACTCCGGGCTCTGTTTTGTCCGGTCAAAACGTCTCTTCAATCATGACTGTAACGCTTCCCTTTCCAATGACACGTGGCGGGCTCTGATAGGCTAGGGCAGCTGTCACGCCGCCCTCGTACTACGAAATTTTTGAACAGTCCCGCCCTTTTGGCTTTCATCCTTTACACAAAACAACCCTTTCATTTTTGAATCATTTACTTTATTCCTTATTTCTTCTCTCCCTTGTTCCTGAGCCCTGAGTTTGAGCTTGCTGTGTTCGTGCCCTTCATTGCTGCCATTGCTTTCATCTTCTAGCTTCTTCCTTTTTACTCTGGTAAGCAAATCTAACCTTCTTGCTTTGTTTGTTTTCGTATTTCGCTTTCCATGTTTTTCCGAAACATATTAGTCTATTTTCTGCTTTGCTTCTGTATTTTACTGGAAAAACTTTACTGAACTCGTGCGTGTATGTAATATCCTGTAGAAGACTAGTCTTTGATCCAAAAACTTGTCCCAACCGAACTAGGATACTATTTTGTGCTATATAGGTAGATCAATACAGAAAATAACCGAACTAGAACTTGTAGAAATAACAGCATCTTCAAAAAATAACCAACTTCCGATTCACCTTAGCCGAAATAAGATCACCGAACGAAGTTTGACTTTATTAAATAAGGAACCTCGGTCTTCAACCGAGCTAATCCTTTGGGGCTAAGCCAGCTTTCCTAGTTTCTGAACCAAACTCAGAAAGCTGCCCCTAGAGGCTCAACCGAAGTAACAAAACTCATAATTCAACCGATTTAGGCCTTTGGGGCTGAACCAGCTTTCTTAGTTTTTTAGACCGAACTCAGAAAGCTGCAAATAATATAAATAATATTAAAAAAAATTTATCGAGTCGAGTCGAGCCGAGCTGAGCTCGAGCTTCATTAAAATTAATGAGCCGAGCCGAGCTCGAACTCAGCAAAGCTCGGCTCAGCTCGATTCGTTTGCAGTCCTAACCACACGTCGTTCTTGACATTTGATATCACTAGTCAATAGTAAAAACCCCACGTGTCAAATTATTTAACAATCAAATAAGTTTCATATTTTCATAGTGCGATTAATTATATTTGCATGTCAATAATGATGGATATCACCATTGTATTGAAAAACTTTCATTAAATTTTTTACACATAATAATATGACTTGTCATACTCTCAATTTTCAGTCAAAACAACTATTATTGTTTTCATAATTTTAAAAATATCATTGATATACGTCATTCCCTGGGACAATGAAGGCTTCGTCCCCTTCACCCTTTTATCCATCATAGAAACCGGACTACGGTTTCCTGTTCAGCCATTGATTTGCGAATTCCTTAGGCAAACCAGACTATGCCCAACCCAACTATCTACTAACTCCTACCGCATCATTATGGGGATAGCCGAACTGAACCGTCAAGCCGGACTAAACCTTGGCCTGGCTGAAATCTTCCATCAATATTCCATTGGCTCAAAAGAGGATGGATGGGTTTATTACCTTAGAATACGTCACCGCCGGGAGAAGATAATAAAATATACACCGGACAAAGACTTAAACGACGACGATTTTTTCTGGGTCTCTGGGAACTTTGAGGATTTTCAAGCCCAAATTCTTAGCCGACCTATAAATTGGAAAAAAAGAGAGCCTGGTAATTTTAACTTCGGTCTTCTTCCTTGCATTTTTTACATCGGCTTTTTTATGTTTCAGCCGGGCTAACAGTTGTCTTTTCTCGCAGATTTTGCCCACCTTCACTCTTTATATAGTTATCCAAACCTTGCAACTTTGCGAGACGCACTACGATATCCTGAACGTAGTTGGGCCAAATTGCTGTAATTCGAGCCGACCTACCGATACAGTGGTCGCCGGAAAGCCAGAGTAACTGACTTTCTTCTTGAAGACGCCCCAGAACCGGACCCATCCTTGCCTGAGATTAGGCTGATCCCACTGACAGTTGAAGAAGAGATGGCGAAAAAGAACAGAGTCATGGCTCTTTTAACCGAGACAACCAGGCCCGAAGTAACGCCACCCAGCCAATCGCAGCCTGCTGTTGTGGCCCTCCCTTCTCAACAGCCGTCCTCTTCCCGCCGAACCAAGCGCGCTCGGACTGCCGAAACTGAACAAATTTTGGTTGATGAAGAACCTGCTCTTCCACCGAGCTTGCCACCGAGCCCGCAACCGGAACCTTCTGACCGAACTACCGGTAGCTGGGTCCCAAAACTTACTTTCAATGACCGAGACATCCAAGATACAGACTCGGTTGTTGCTGAGAAAGACCACCAGTTGGCCTTCAATCTGGCCAAGAGTGTATGTCTCCCCAAAGACATGGAGCACCACCAAAAACAGTTAAACACCGAACTGAAGGCCATCCGGTCTACGACTAAATCCATGATTATGGTAAGCAACTTCGGCCGTTTTTCTGTCTACTTTCTTTTGTCAACTTCTACTTCGGCTAAAGGGAAATCTTTGCTTTGTTAGGCCATTCAGAAAAACCAAATCACTCATAGAAAAGTGCTGGAGCTTAGGAAAGTAACGAGGTAAGCCGCGGCAGAAGCTGAGGCAAAAGCGACCGAGCTGGAGGAGGCCAGAAAGCAAATGGCCGAGCTACGAGGTGAGATCGGCAGACTGCCCGGGCTGGTTAGTTCGACCGAAGCCGAAAAGCAAAAGGCTGCCATTGCTCTGAAGGACAAGTACTTGCGCGAGCTGGTAAAGCTTGAAAAGAAGAAAGACACCGAGATAAACCAGCTGAAAGAGAGCGCCAAAGGAGCTGAAAAATGAGGCTACAAGAAGGCAGAGGACGCCTATGTCAAGTAGTGCGAAGCTGCCAAGGAGCTATTCTTCAAGTGCGGCTGGAGGGGAGCCGTTGAGAAGCTCGGTCATGATTCACAGACCGAGGTTTTCAACCCTCCAGCGTACTTCATACCGAACTCCCTTATGGAGTATGCTAATGCCATGCAACAGGAGTTTCTTGAAGGCTCAGACTCCGATGAAGACTCAGCCTCTGAGGATACTCCGGTTGTCAATGTAGACCAGGCAGTTCGGTCGGAGCCCATGGTGGAAGATCTATCTATTGAACAACCAGGTGAAACCGTGGTTCCGACCGAAACCACTCTTGCAACTGAAAACGAGCTTCCGCCAGAAACCGGTCTTCAAGTTGATGCCGATGCTGCTTTTGATGCCGAAATCGATGATCTTTTCTCTTGATTTTGTACTTTTTCTCTTTTTTTTTGTTGCTTTTTGTCTTTGTAACCGAACTATGCCCCTCTGTAATGGCTTTTCAGTGAATGAAAATTTTGCTTCAACTCTTGTTCCGGTTTTTGATTCGTATGTTTGCACTTGTAATGTCTTCTATTACTCCAACTGTTATTTCGGTTTTGGCTGGTTAAACTATGCTTACAAGCCAACCACTCCTTAGTCGACGTATTTACTTCGGCTGAGGAGTGCACAGAGTTTGTTTAATCCAGCCATTCCAATTTCAGCCATACCCTTACTTCGGCTAGAGAGAGATGAAGAGAGGAGAACCAACTTTCAATTGCTTGGACTTAACCGCACTTCGTAAAGTATCTCTCGATAAAGGGATATATAAGTTGAGCCACGCGCCTGCAGGACAAAACAATGAAACTTAATTAAGTTTTAAATGGTGTACACCTCGGGAACTGAAGGCCATCCGAGCTAACCTCAAAACATCTAATTCGACTCATAGATTTCCAGTGTGGAAAAAGAGTAAAGCTAACTTAGAGAGATATCGCGTTCTGCGGAGATTAACCACCCTTCCTAAACGGGTCCTTGGATATGGATTCTTAATGTCTAGCGCTGCACTTTTGTGTTAACTGCTAGACTGTCGGAATAAATCAGCAGTCTTGAATTAATGAGTGAGATCTTGCTTTGGTACGGAAGGAAAACAATATTCAGTCAAAATTAGAGTCGCGCTGGAATAAAAACCTAAATCACTTAAAGCAGAAAGAAATCAGGAAGGTCTCCAAAGCGCTGCTGAGGCAAAGAAATAGACTGGAGAGGATTTAAAGAACGCGTGCAACTTAAGAGGTTGGAACTCGGCTATAGCCCAACTCGTTCATGAACACAGCTTCAGGACCGAGATATGGGCCGAGGTAGAGGCCAGAAAGCGGATTGGGGCCACGAGAGTGGTTGGCGCTGAGATTACCGCAGGTGCAGATCCGGTTTCGATAAAGCCTCTTCGCCAGCGCGGGCTGTGATTAGGGGTATGGCGAATTATGAACTGAGCGTTCGCAGAGCTGGATTAAATAAAACAACCTCTTTAAACTCTTCAGCCGAGGTAAGCTGGGGATAGCGAATAAAGGAGTGGCTGCCCGGATTTTTGGCTGGATTGCAAACCTAAAGAACACATTGTAGCTAAACCTTGTACTTAGTGTCGCGAAAGTATCTGTAGGCGGGTGGGTAGGCTGAAAGCAATGGAAGTAAAGGAAGAATATGGATGAGCACTTCCGGAGGAAAGAAAACAGGAACTGGAATTTATGTAAGGACGTCGGGCCATAAGGGAGCCGTAAACATATCACGACGGCACAAGAAGGGGTAAGAGGACGCCTAGGCAGATTCAGACGTTGATGAGCAAGAGAAGTGGCTGTCTCGGCTGTGAGACTTAAACGGAAAAGCTCTTTAATCCTCTTCTAAGCCAAAGCCGACAGGTCCTGTGAGGGAGTCCGGTTTGAGGTATGCGCTTCGCCAAGAAAGGTGACATTGGCTGGAGTATTCACTAAGAACGAGGCCTTTTCTGTGCTCACACCCTCCAGCCCACTTCAATCCCAGAAGATACCAAATAAACCGAATACACGTCCCGCTTAAAAATGGAAAGGTGGTTATGGGCTAATCTGGAATTAAGCAATGCAACAGGGAGTTTCTTAGACCCAACACTCGGTCTTTTCATAGACTTAGCCGATGAAACCGAGTAAGAGCGTACAGGTCCGCTGTCATGAGAGGTGATTTATGGCTCTGGCATACCGGGGTGACACAATGTAGTCTTGTTACTCCTTGTCAGACA
>NW_021025866.1:2517-24267 GCF_004153795.1 Camellia sinensis
ACAGATTACATCATGCTCAAAAACAGATTACTCATGGGCCAAAAATAGCATGCAAGATTATGACATTTTAGGTAGATAATGAAGCAAGTGCAAGATGGAGGGCTCAAACAGGGTTGAGCCCTTAATGAAACATGAAAATGAGCTCAAAAAAATGACCTTTTCAGTTTTGGTCAGAGCTCAAAAAAATAAATTCTTCATTTTGCTGCAACAAAGAGCAGGAAAGGGGCATAGCAATGTATTTGCACAAATATATGCATGTCTCGATCCTCGTGCCACCAATCACGCATACCGAGAAATGATGGCCGAGGAGTCGAAATGCACAATTCAATATAGGATGAATGCACATGAAAACACAGCTAAAACCTAACTCTATCATGGATAATCCGGAGTGTCGGTGACTGGGGAATTAAGACGCATTCCGTCACTCGAAGTACGAAATGCACCTCGTTTCCCGTGCCCGGGCTAACTCCTATTCCGAACACAATGCAATATGCATGATATGCATGAAATGCAACTAAGATACAATCCTAACATACACAATGCTATGAAAATGAGATGCCTCGAAATGCGTGCACACGAGCACGCAAACCGAGAAAAATGTATGAATGCGATCTAAGATACAACCTAGTATGCACTATGCTGAGAAAATGAGATGTCTCAAAATGCGTGCACACGGGCACGCAGACCGAGGCAATGGCATACGCAATGCAGTATGGCTAAAATGGCATATAAAATGCAACATGGACTTATACTAACATGAGAGAGCCTCAGCCACACTCACATAAGAGGCCGGTGGGTGAAAATGAAGTGCCTCGAAATGCGTGCATACGGGCACGCAAACCGAGGCAATGGCATACGCAATGCAATATGGCTAAAATGGCATACAAAATGCAACATGGACTTATACTAACATGAGAGAGCCTCAGCCACACTCACATAAGAGGCCGATGGATGAAAAATGAAGTGCCTCGAAATGCGTGCACACAGGCACGCAAACCGAGGCAATGGCATACGCGATGCAATATGGCTAAAATAGCATATAAAATGCAACATGGACTTATACTAACATGAGAGAGCCTCAGCTACACTCACATAAGAGGCCGGTGGATCAAAAATGAAGTGCCTCGAAATGCGTGCACACGGGCACGCAAACCGAGACAATGGCATACGCAATGCAATATGGCAAAATGGCATATAGAATGCAACATGGACTTATACTAACATGAGAGAGCCTCAGCCACACTCACATAAGAGGCCGGTGGATGAAAAATGAAGTGTCTCGAAATGCGTGCACACGAGCACGCAAACCGAGACAATGGCATACGTAATGCAATATGGCAAAATGGCATATAGAATGCAACATGGACTTATACTAACATGAGAGAGCCTCAGCCACACTCACATAAGAGGCCGGTGGATGAAAAAGAAGTGCCTCGAAATGCGTGCACACGGGCACGCAAACCGAGGCAATGGAATATGCAATGCAATATGGCAAAAATGATATGCGAACATGCTAATGGAATTTCAGCACTGAAATGTGGGGAAAACAGCCCCGAAATGAGGCGAAAGTACACCCGATGCATGGAATAGTCCCGAAACATGAATTTTGGCACCCGAAGTGGCCTACAGCTATACCAAACATGCACAATACGGAGATGAAATGAAAAGAGAGAAGCAAGGCAGCCCCAAAATAAGCACTTTTTCAGTTCAAAGCATGGCCAAACAGCAAACAAAAACAGGGCAAAACTAGCATGCAAGAAATGGCCCTAAACATGAGATTAAGAAGCAACTCACAGCTTCTTCCCTCAAACAGATTAGGGCCCTTCAACAAAGTTGAAGAAGGGCCCAAAACATGATCTTTTACAGTTCTGAAAATAGCCCAAAAACAAACATAGGTATGGCTAAGCTTTCATGCAAGAAATGAGCCAAAAGATGGCCAAAGAAGGAAGTGGTAGATGCAAAGCCCAAACAGAAATATACTCTTCTACAATACTGATGAGGGACCAAAAATAAGGCATTTTACAGTTGAGGGTAGGACCCAAAACAGTATGCAAATATGTCAAAAATGCTATGCAAAATGAGGTCCAAAAGAGAGATATAACATGAAGTGTATAAAAGATGCCTCAAATCATGAAAGGCCCTTAATGAAACATGAATAATGGGACAAAATAAGACTTTTTCTAGCTCTGTAAAGTGACCAAAAACAGAAGCACAATAGGCTAATAAATCATGCAAAAATGGGGATTAAAAGAGAGATACAACACAAAGTATAGGAAGGGTGCCTCAAACAGTGAAGGACCCTTAATGAAACATGAAGAGATGGCCAAAATAAGGCCTTTTCTATCTCTGTAAAATGACTAAAAACAGAAGCACAAGGGGCTTCCAAGTCATGCAAAAATGGGGACCAAAGATGGATATAATGACAAGTGGTACATGGAGGTCCCAAACAGTGATGAGCCCTTCTTCAATGTTGAAGAGGGGCTCAAAATAAGCCTACTTATAGTTTACATCATGCTCCAAAACAGATCACACACAAGCTAACAATATCATGCAAGAAAATGACATTTTAGAGGGATAATGAAGCAAGTGCAAGATGGAGGGCTCAAACAGGGTTAAGCCCTTAAGCAAAAGTGAAAAGGAGCTCAAAATAAGGCCACTTTCAGTTAGGGCCGGAGCTCAAAACAGTAAGCATGGCTGGCTTACAAAGGATACAAGGAATGGACCAAAAAGGAGAAAATGCAACTCACCCTTGAAGACAAGCCTTTAGCAACTCTTGGCTTGAGTTTGTAGTACCCTTAGGCCTTGGAGAACACCTTCAAACTTCTGGAATGAAGGATGGAAGGGTGGGGTGTGGTGGTGTAGAAGAAATGGTGGTGTAGGACTTGGAGGTTTTCAAGGAAATGAGAGAAATGGAGGAGGATTTTTGTATACAAGCTTGAAGGCCAATTTTTCTCACCCTTATGTGCAATGTTGCCTGCTGGTTATATGGACAAAAAAGGGGGAGCAAAGGAGTGGCAAAGGTGGGGTAAAAGGAGGCAAGTTTTCCCCCACAAAATATCCCCCGGATTGGGATATTTTCTGGGGGAAACAGCTATACAGCTGTAAAGTGCAAATTGAGAGGATCATGGCCGGCTAGTTTAAAAGGAAAAAAAAAGTCATTCACCAGGTAAATGGCCAGCCGGCCAGAAAAAGTGGCCGGACGGCTAGGTCAAAGGGAAAAAAGTGGCCGGCCACCGCCTAGGATGAAGCCCCAGAAGTTAGTTTTCCAATGGCGCAAACCTTGCATTAAAATTCCTCCTGTAGAAAAAGTTATGCCCTTTTCCGTGAAGCCGCGCAGATTCGGTCCAAGCGAACTTCAACCAACCACATCTCTCCCCCCCGGACTTGGACTTGGGAGATTCTTGAGTGCAAAATGAATCCCCAGAAGTAAGCTTTCCAATGGTGGTGGCCTCATATCTTAATTCCTCTTGTGCAAAGAGTTACGCCCGTTTCGGTGAAGCCGCGCAGATTTTTCTCCTTCCCGGATTCATGCTGAACCACTTTTGACCCAATCAAGTTGGCTTTCAGCAAAATTGCTGGCCTCCCCACCCTCCTACAAGGCTTTCTAACGGTGAAAATAAGGTCTCCACCAAAAAGAGCCAAACCGATGCAAAATGAAGGTTCGGGGGCCGAAACGCGCAGCCCGAGGCCTCGAAAACTGGCTGTTTGGCACCGGGAGTGGTGTTCGACCACGAAGTTGGTCTCTCGGACCACAGTGTCCTCAAAAGGGAGAAAATAGGATGCATGCCGGAAAACCGGAGCAAACGGAGATGGTTAAGCGGTCCAAACCGAGGCACACGGCCAACGGCTCCGAAAAATCGGAAAACCGGACTCCAAACGGAAAACATGGCCTACGACCACAAAACGTAGCCTACGGCCACTGATAGATTGATCTACGAGACTCTCCCTCCCCTCGATAAAGAAACAGAGAAAACAAAGCCTGGTTCGCAACCGAGGCAAAGCATGAAAGAGTCCGGAAGTCCGGAGGCAAAGCTCGCGGCCCAAGACTCCGAAACCTCTGAACGAGCACGATATGCAACATCACCAAGCGCTCTAATCGGTGACGTCTGAGTCTTAAGGCGGTCAAAAATGGGGTGTCTACAGATGTACTTTGACGAAGCGTCAAACCAGTACGGGTATGGGATAGGGGTGTTACTGATAGCACCCGACAATTCCCTCATACCTTTAGCATTCAAACTTCGTTTCAAAGTCTCGAACAATGAAGCAGAATATAAGGCATGTATTGCTGGTTTAGAAGCCGCCGTAGAACTAAGGGCTAAACGATTGGACGTCATCGGGGACTCGAACCTTGTTGTATCTGAAGCTAAAGGAGATTGGAAAGTCAAAGAAGAAAAGATGAAAATCTACCACCAGACCTTGGACGTGCTGATTCCTCGGTTTGAGAAACTAAACTTCGTTCATCTGTTGAGAGAGAACAACAGATTCGCAGATTCACAAGCAACTCTATCTTCTATGATAGACATCCCTTTTGGGGTCCGGATGCGTTCGATCATCATTGAATAGAAATTTGTGCCGGCCTGCGAGCTGATTGCTGCCATAGGTGAGGTTCAAGATGAGAACCCCAGGTATTACGATATCTAGAACTTCTTGGAAAAAGAGGCGTATCCACCAGGGGCAAATGCCAAAGATAATAGGGCAATTAGAAGAATGGCTGCTCAGTTCATCGTCTATGGTGGTAAACTGTATAAGAGAGGTCATCTCGAGATACATAAACTGTGTGTTGATGCCGAAGAATCGAAGCGCCTGATGGAGGCCATCCATGGAGGAGAGTGCAGAGCACACATGAATGGGGTGATGCTAGCCCAGAAGATCCTTAGACAGGGTTATTACTGGTCCACCATGGAGGAGGATTGTATTGGCTTTGTTCGGCGATGCCACAAATGTCAGATTCATGCAAACCGCATGAACATTCTGCCGTCAAAGCTGTACAACATGACTTCGCCATGGCCATTTTCAGTCTGGGGGATTGATGTAATCGGGGCATGAGTTCATTTTGGTTGCAATAGACTATTTCACAAAGTGGGTTGAGGCCCAATCTTATGCGGTGTTGAAGGCATCGCACGTCTCAAAGTTCATAAGGAATAACATCATCTGTCTCTACGGGGTCCCGAACGAGATTATTTCAGATAATGGTTCCCATTTCAACAAGGAAGTGATCGACTTGTTGGTTAAGTACAACGTGGCTTTTCATAAGTCATCTACATATCGGCCGCAAACCAACGGAGTAGTTGAGGCCGCCAACAAGAAAATCAAGCACATTCTGTAGAAGATGATGGAAACCTACCGGGACTGGCCAGATAAGCTGCCATTTGCTCTGTGGGGCTACCGGACTTCAATTCGAACTTCTACTGGGGCAACTCCGTATTTCTTGGTCTATGGGATGGAGGCTGTTCTGCCTGTCGAAGTTGAGGTTCCGTCATTGCGTGTATTGGCTAAGTGTCTGTAGACACCCAATTTTTGACCGTCCTCAAGACTTGGACGTCATCGTTTGAACACTCGATGATCATCCATGTTCGTGTTCGTCTTGAGTTCTCGGAGGTCTCGGTCGCGCGCCTTGCCTCAAGATCTCTCGACTTATTTGTTTTGTGCTTGGTTAGACCAAGGACTTATGATCTTTGCACCTGAGGGCGGGAAATGGCTTGTTGGCTATCTCCACACCGCACCGGCCTTGGCATGTTGCCACCGGCCCTGTTTTATTGCTACCGGCCAAAAGTGTTGGCCGGTCGACAATGTTTTTAGTCGGCCGGCCCTTTGTGTTGGTTGATCGGCCTTTTATGCTGGCCGAACCCTGTTCATCTGCTTTATGCAGATATGTAGTGCTAGGTGGCACATACTGTATCCTCCATACACGTGTATGGAGGATTTGCACCTTTGTTTTAGCTTCTTGAGGAAGCTTGAACCTTTTGAACCTTTGTTTTAGCTTATTGAGGAAGCTTGAACCTTTTGAACCCTTGTTTTAGCTTCTTGAGAAGGCTTGAACCTTTTGAACCTTTGTTTTAGCTTCTTGAGGAAGCTTGAACCCTCTTTAGCTTCTCCAAGAAGGTTGAACCTCTTTAGCTTCTCCAAGAAGCTTGAACCTTTTATAGCTTCTCCAAGAAGCTTGAACCTTTTTTAACTTCTCCAAGAAGCTTGAACCTTTTTTAGGTTCTTGAGAAAGCTTGAACCGTTTTAGCTACTCCAAGAAGCTTGAACCTTTTTAGCTTCTTGAAGAAGCTTGAACCTTTTTACCTTCTCCAAGAAACTTGAACCTCCCTAGCTTCTCCAAGAAGCTTGAACCTCTTCAGCTTCTCCAAGAAGCTTGAACCTCTTGTTTCTCTATAAGAGAGGGCCTTCCTCTCCTTTAGAGAGGTTCCAAAAATTTGTCTAAGACAAACATATATCTCTCTTTATATCTCTATATTTTGAGCTCCAAAAGTGCGTTGTTCTTAGCCTATTACACCACACCTCATAGCCACACACCTCCACCATTCATCTAGGGTTCTTGGAGGTCATTTTCAGAGGTTAAAGAGTTGGTTCTTGGTCCAAGAACCTGCTGGTTTTGCAGCTGTGCATCAAGGGTGAGAACTACCCTCTTTATTCCCCGTTTTTGCACACATTTCTAGCCTATCTTGCATGCTGTTTTGAGCTTAACTTATAACTGATAAAAGTTATTTTTTTGCATGCTTTTAAAGTTTGTTTCAGATCACTTTTGTGTTTAGGTTGTTTACCCCCTCTTAGGCCTTGTTTTGCCTCATTTTTGTGCCTTTTTTGTGAGCTTCGAGACCACCTTGTATTGGCCTTCTCACCACTGAAATCCAGAGGTTCTAAGAAGGAGATGGCCATCCCCTCTCCTTGTTGTCTTCAATACTTGTCATATTTGCCTCATATGTGGGCACCTTTGTTAAGTTCATGTTGGCCATGTCTTAGCTGGTATTTGTGGTTATTTTTCTGTCATATGCCACTATTTTTTCCTATCTTGGTCATTCCATGCATGGTTTATACACTTGTAGAGTAAATCACACACACTAGCTTTGTATGTTCCTTGAAGTAACATCTCATTTTAGCCTATGTTGTGTCCATTTTAGCATGTTCTTGGGCTTATTGTATCATGTCATACCTTTGTTTAGGTTTGGTTTGGTTAGCCCTTGCATGCTCCATACACTTGCCATGCAATCCCATGAAATAGCCTAACATGCGTCATGTTGTGACATGTCTTTTTAGCATGCTTTTGGCTTGACTTCAAGAAGATTTTATCCATGTTTTGGTATGCTTGAGGTCTGATTTTGGTTGTCTTGGTCACCCATGACTTGTTTTGCATAGCTTTGGTTCAATCTTGCTTGTAAGCTTTGTGTATTGAGTCATTTAGTATGTATTACTTGGCCTATTTCAATGATTTGGCATCATTTGTAGTGTAATTTCAATCCATGTTTCATGGTCATGCACATGCATTTATCACTCTTTAAATGCGTTTGAGAGTTGTGCTTTTATGCCTCATTTATGGACCATTGCATGAGCTTCATCTTTATGCATTCCGAGCCACCATCCCAACACATTTTGCCACTGATTTTGGCCTGCATCAGGTCTATTTGGGGTTGGTTTCGTCAATTGAGCATCGCTTTACATTTCTATAGTGTATTGTATTTCACTAGCTTCGGTGTTTGAGTCTTTAACAATGCATTACATGAGTGTTTGCATGCTTCGGAGTCATTTTGGGGCCATTTAGTATGCCATTTCAGAGCTGGAATGTATGCCATTTTATGCCATGTTTCATCCTTGCATTGCCCTTGGAGAGTTGCAATTTGTGCCATAGGCTTGGAGCCCTTGCATTGTGCATGTTTGCATGAATCTTGGTCCTTGTTCTCATCTCATTTGGCCACTGATTTTGGCATGCTTGAGAGCTACCCATGTTAGTGTAAGTCCATCTCACCATGTTGTTGCATGCTTGTTTCATTTTGCATGTTGTTGCATGCTATACATGTCCACATGTTTATGTTGTATGCCTATTGCATATTGCATATTAACATGCTCATGTTGCATTAGATTTGTTGCACACTTGAGTTATTTGCATGCTTGCTTGCTTGCCCAGGTTGCATTTCATTGTGTGTGCATCTCTTGCCTCTTGATCAATCATGATAGAGGTTGGGGCCCTTTATGTGTTTTGTGCATTTCATTCCATATTGAGTTGCACACTTGGCTTCTTTGGCCATCATGCATTGAAATGCGTGATTCATGGTCCGAGGGTCGAAAACCATACTCCTTTGAGTCTTAAACATGATAAGGAGGGTGGTTGTGCAAACATTGCTTTGAAAATGCATTGCCATGCTCTGTTTGCTCTCTACTGCAGCAAATTAGGATTCTGCAAAAAGAAATGGCCGGTCGGCCATCTTCAGTGCCGGCCGGCTATGCATTGTTGGCCGAGAGCCTCACACATGGTCGATGACCAGTTTCCCATGGCCGGCGACCTTCCATAGTGCTCAGAAGGTGGTTCAGAAACATCCTGGAGACTTGTGCAGTTTTCAGAAGTGCAGAGCAGTGTAAACAGAGGCAGCATGAGTATGGCGATGGATTTCCGAGCAAAACCAAACATGCATGCATTCATCTCTCTTCTCGGGGCCTCTTTACCGCTTTCTTAGCTTAATTACTTCATTTAATTAGTTAAGTGTTGTGTAATAATTAATTAGCTTGTTAGTTAGTTAATTTGTATTATTCTTTTGGACCCCCCGAGTGAAGGCACAATTGTAATAAGTGTGCGTGTGTGTGATGCATGTCTTCCAACCTCCACTTCTTTCTTCCTTTTACTTACCTGCTTTCGTTGGTTAGTTCTAGGCCATATTTCAATTAGATTACTCATGCTCGCATGTTTACATCCATTCATCTGTCTTGCATGCACCGAGCTTGGCACATCATACTAATTGCATAGTATTTCAATTCCAACTTGAATACGTGTATCAAGTTGCATTTCACATGACATCTTAGAATAGTCGAGCCTATTTCTAGTTGCATTTTGCATGCGTTGCATTAGCCATTGCTAACATGAACTAGGATCATGCATGATTGCTAACTAGTTTCTTGTTTTGGCTCGGAGTACACTGTGAGTGTTTATGCTTTAGCATCTTGCATGTATGTGAATGTTAACAGGACAGTATGCTTGCCATAAGGCTATTTGCGTATGTGATATAACTGCCTGAATGCCTGTGGGTGAAGGTTGGATTGCTCAAATTAGGACAGTTCATTGAAATCCGTATTTTAGCCTACTTGCGAGTAGCAAAACTCAAACCATTTTCCCGAACAGACGAATATGTAATGCTTTGTTCCAAATTAGGCGATCTAGTCTATACTTGTTTTGCTGTGCGCATCACATAGTAATTCTAGCTAATTAACCGGAATAAGAACACATGTGTTTTTAAAAACAAGATATCATGGTTAGTAGAGATTGATCTTTGATCGGGGGAGCGGGGGTGCTCATAGCTAACCTTCTCCAATCATACCCAAGTTCTCGAGCCGAGGCAACTTTGGTGATGACGGACATGTGGTTTTAGGCAACGAGTCAGGGTTTCTTAAATTTTTCAAAAATAAAACATTTAGGTGGCGACTCTGTATCTGGCAAAGCAGTCCATGTTTGGCACTTCTTTACAAAAAAATCTGTTTTCTAAAACGATTTGCCGGATTTGGACTCTTTGACGATTCATCGGTCTTGCATTGCACTCTGCGAGATTAGATACGGGACCGTGACATTGAGTCCCGAACTGTAGTGACCCCAAATAAACAAAACGAGATTCCCTCCCGGGACGTTCAGGGACGTCTACAGTTTTTGGTGACTCTGCTAGGGAATTAGAGAACTTGACTCGAACTCATGATATCTTGTTTTGATTTCATTTATGTGTTTCTTTGCATTACATTTGCATTGGTGCGCCTAGGACGTCGTGTTTGCCATCTGCTATTCCTGAGTGGTTAGCCTGAGGCTGCGTGCCATAAGGTTGATCGATTACGGGCTCTGCCAGTATGGGAACACAAACCCCAGTTTTTACCAGGGCACCCTTTTTGACCATTCGACCTAGTGCATATTCGGAATCCATAGTGACTATTCCAAGCTAGGACAGGTTGCTTACCCGATTTTAGGTTGTTTGAAACTGCTGCGTGCATAGTGAAACCCTAGCTCCTGACAAAATAGGACAGGGAAACCCTACCCCAACATAGGGGTGTTTTGGCTCTTACTTGCTTGCTATGTGCTTTTAGAGTGTGTCTCTACAGGGAATGCATGCATCAGTTCGCAAGTTTGAGTATCAGGCCCGCGGGCATCAGTATTTGGTGGAATCAGTTTTACCTAAGGGTATCAGTTTACAAGCAGAATTTTGGGCAGAATTCAGTAGAGAGCATGGTCATTCAGCTTTGCACATATCTGTTTTGGTGAAATCAGGCTGAGGTGTTGTCTGTTTTCTCTCTTGCTAAGTAATCTTGGAACCATAGCTCCAGAAGGGTCTGATATCCCTCGGGTACTCTGGACCTATGTTGTTATGTGATCAGGGGATGAACCACTTGCTATCGGTGCTCAGTTTACTCCAGATGTGATGGATGACACGCACTATTTTGAGCATTTGCGAATACTGTTTATTCTACTTTCTGACTTGGGTATTGAGTCTGTCTTGTTGTATCGAGTCAGTCCTGTTGAGTTTGTCCCGTTGTATAGAGTCAGTCTTTTCATACCGAGTCAGTTGGGTCTGTCTTGTTATATCGAGTCAGTCCTGTTTTGTTAGAGTCGGGTGATTCCGGGGATGTTACCTCAGATGTCACTATTTTGTTTTGTGTTTGTCTTTTTGCTTTCTTTTGAGTCTGTTTCTGCTAGGGAGCCAGTTGTGCCAACAGTTATGAATGAAACAGCAGTGATTTTCACGCCTTGAGTTTGTTTTTGCCTTGCACCAGTTGTGCCAGAAGTTCTGAATGAGAGGGCTGTATTTGACTAAGAAACTGTGTCTTTTCTGTGCCTTGAAATCATTGCATTGACCTAAGCTTTTTCAAAACTTTTTGAACACTGCGGTGAAAACAAAGAGAAAGAAATTCCTCAGGCTTTGTAAAATTTGATCAACTGAGAGAAAGAGAGGCATGCTAAGCCCTTAATGAATGAAATCATGTTTGTTGATGTGAGTACTGAGAAGGATCCTGGCTTGATCCAGATTGGTTCTACACTGTCTTCAGCGTGAGCGATTCATCGTTTTCTTAAAAGTTTTCAAAAAATGTTTTGCACGGTCCCGCGAAGACCTGTGTGGAATCGCTCTTGAGATTGTGCAGCGTAGGATCGCTCTCAGCCCCGAGACTCGACCCTTTCAAACCTTGAACTTGGGTTCAGAATGTTCAACAGTCAACCACCATGTAAGGCCTGTGTGGCCAGATTCGAAGTAGCCCTCGAACAAGAGGCACCAAAGTCAGGTCAAGAAGATCAGATATCGTCAAAAGAAGCTTGCGAAGCTAGATCAAAAGCACCCCTCGAACTAGGGGCAAAAAATGTCAGATGTGCTCGAAGAGCCGAAGATGGATCATTCTGCAAATCAACAAAGAAGTGGCAAGAATGCCAAATCCCAGAATGGAAAGAAATGGATTCGGATGACTTCGAGATCTCAAAGCCATTTGACATGGACAAAGCTACACTTTTATCCATGAGAGGCTCGCTGGGCCGAAAACCCAGAAGGGCGACCCAGGCAAAAGTTAGAGCAAGAAAAAGAAGAAAAAGAACAAAGGAAGAAAAAGAACAAAAAAAAAAAAAGAACAATGCAAAGAATGAAAAAAAAAAGAAAAAGAAAAATGAAGAAAATAAAAGGAAAAGATGAAAAAGAGAAAAGAAGAAAGAAATGAAAAGAATTGAAAAGAAAATAAAAACAAAGCTCGCAAGGTTGAAAACCCAGAAGGGCGGCCTTGGCAAAAGTTAGAGCGCAAAAGGAGAGGTTAATACACGAGTGTACCTTAACCCCGGAACTACGTAAGGCTTGATTCCCATGTTTGGGATACGTAGGCAACTTCATTCTGAAGTCCAACCACAAACACTTCCAAATCGACTGTGTCCATGCAATGGTTTTGATCATTTTTGTTTTCTCTGTATCCGAGAGTTCGATTGTGATCATCACTCTGAGGACTGATTACAAAGTGCTGCGGCGCTATTCGAACAAGGGGCAACTTTCCGTTGCCATACAGCGCGCTGCGGTGCCATTCAAATAAGGGGCAACTTTTTGTTGCCATGCAGTGCCGTTCGAACAAGGGGCAATTCTCCTTCGGATCTGAGGTTGTGCATCTTGAGAGTAGGTTCCGTGCTTGTTGAGCAGTGGCCATTTGCAAAAATAGTTTTTGAGAATTTTTACTAAAGTTAACTGATTCTCTCGAAAATTATTCCGTTATTTTCTAAAACTGGACCATTTCTTGGACCCAAAAAGGAAAATTTCCAGTGCTCATAACCTAACTTGCATGATTTCAAATCAAAAAATTGAACAAGCATGTTAATCTAACTCTCATTTTGGTCAAAATTGTTTTAGTAGAAAACCAAAACAAAAAAATGGTCAAAATGATGAACTAGGGGCACAGTTGAATCAGGCTTCTTGTCTTTCCCCCGTTGTCAATACATTTGCCAGAAAGGGCACTCTACCCGCCAGAAAAGGGCACAACTGAAGCTAACAACAAAGGGCTGAAAGTTCTCACATCCTCCAAGCAACGAGGTATCAAGCCAAGTGTGAAGCACGAACTGGAACGGGGCAAGATATTCCACTCCCTCATCTGGATAGATCTGATCACGTCCAAACTCCCCAGCAGAACATCGTCAACTGATGTCAGCTGCAGATTTGCTACACACCCAGTTGTAGCGCAACCCCTCTGCGGGAAAGTTCACTGTTGTGAGCAGAAGAAGAGAATCTAGCAGAATGCTAGGGGCAAGAGCCCGCAACTTCCTGTTTATCCATCAACCACCCTGGGGAGGGATGAAAAATGAGAGATTAAAGAATAGAACGATGTGCGCTGAGAGGAAAAGCGAGGAAAGGGTTTTGAGAGAAAAATCGAGCTTGAGGGCCGAGTGATATGAGAATCACAAATGAGAAAGGGTAGGAAATAATACTCAGAGAAACAGGTTCCCTGTGCATGTCTGCGTATCGTGTCTTTTTGTTTTATCTCAATTCTTGTTTTGAGTCGTTTCGAGTGTTACTCGATGTGTTTAGGTTGTTTACCTTTTGTTTTCCGTTGTTGAGTCGTAGTGCACTGTGTTCAGTCGTAGGCTCAATACCCCGGTCAAGAACTCATCTCTCATTTTCAAAAATAAATCGTTTTGTGCTCAGAGTGCTATGTCATTCTCCACAATTGTGCAAAACAGGATTTGTTCTTTCATAAAAACTGCAGGATTCAACCCAGGTCATGTGAGAACAGTAAAATCAGGACCTATCTGAAGCTATGTGGGTTCCAAACTGCAAAGCAAAAGAAAAGAAAAAAAATGTGGAGCATCTTAGTGTGGTTTAACTCCAGCAAATTCCGAGACTGCATTCCAGGTGCACTTTCTCAGGTCTCGCCATTTCTCTGGAGTATGAGTGTATCTTGACCCCAAGTGTAAGCTTGCTTCAAGCCAAAATGGCAGTTCTGGCAGCACCTGAGGGTTTCACATGCAGATGTTACCTCTCGCCAATATGAACAGGGTATACCTTTTTGAGCTGAGCGTGTTGCCAAGTCCTCCGAGAGGTAAATCGGAGGTTGCATTTGAATTGGTCTCGTTAAGGCGTGTATTTCCTTATTTAGTAGTTTACTTCAAACATGCTGTTGATGTTGCACTGAAAATGCATTGTTATGCACCGTTATTTACATTGTTATGCACTTCTTTAACTTGCGTTGTCACGCACGTTACTCGCATTGTCATGCACATCTATCTCGCACTGTCACGCACTATCCCTGCATTGTCTTGCATCCTCCCGCCCACATTGTTTCATTCTTAGGTTGCATTGTCTTGCATCTCTTCCACCCGTGTTGTTTTGCATTCTTAGGTTGCATTGTCTTGCATCCTCCCGCCCACATTGTTTCGTTCTTAGGTTGCATTGTCTTGCATCTCTTCCACTCGTGTTGTTTCGCATTCTTAGGTTGCATTGTCTTGCATCCTCGCGCCCACATTGTTTCATTCTTAGGTTGCATTGTCTTGCACCCTTCCACCCGCGTTGTTTTGTATTCTTAGGTTGCATTGTCTTGTATCCTCCCGCCCACATTGTTTCATTCTTAGGTTGCATTGTCTTGCACCCTCCCACCCGCGTTGTTTCGCATTCTTAGGTTGCATTATCTTGCACCCTTCTATTCAAGTTCCTATACACATTGCATGCGTTGTCGCGTCGTGCTTTACTTATATGTGTTCAAGTTCTTATACACATTGCATGCGTTGTCATGTCGTTCTTTACTTATATGTGTTCAAGTTCCTATACACATTGCATGCGTTGTCGCGTTATGCTTTACTTATATGTGTTCAAGTTCCTATACATATTGCATGTGTTGTCGCGTTATGCTTTACTTACATGTATTCAAGTTCCTATACACATTGCAGACGTTTTCGCTTGTGTTTTACTTACATGTGTTTATACACCCTTTTGTATCTACTACACTATCATCTCATCGCACTATTTTGTGCACCGCATTGCATTTTGCATGCATTTCAATCGCGCTATCTTGTGTATGGCACTGTTTTGTGCATCCCCTTTGCATTTTGCATGCATTCAATCGTGCTATCTTGCGCATCGCACTGTTTTGTGCATCCCCTTTGCATTTTGCATGCATTCAATCGTGCTATTTTGCGCATCACACTGTTTTGTGCATTCCCTTTGCATTTTGCATGCATTCAATCACGCTATCTTGCGCATCACACTGTTTTGTGCACCCTATTGCATTTTGCATGCATTTCAATCGCGCTATCTTGCGCATCGCACTGTCTTGTGCATTCAATCGTGCTATTTTGCGCATCGCACTGTCTTGTGCAGTGCATTCATTCACGCTATTTTGCGCACCTCAATCGCATTGTCTTGTGCTTTGCATATCGCATCGCACTGTTTTGTGCAGTTTTACATTCGCGCTGTTTTGCGCATCGCACTGTCTTGTGCATTGCATTCATTCGCACTATTTTGCGCACCTCAATCGTACTGTTTTGTGCTTTGCATATCGCATCGCACTATTTTGTGCAGTTTTACATTCGCGTTGTTTTGCGCATCGCACTATTTTGTGCATTGCATTTCATTTCGCGCTATTTTGCGCATCCCGCTAGCTTGCACACTGCATGCATGCACTTGTTAGTGCATTACATTTCATATTGCATTTTGCATGCATTTCATTTTGTGTTATTTTGGGCACCGCGCTATCTTGCGCATATCATATGCACTTATTAGTGCATTGCATTTTGCATCATTCACGCTATTTTGCACATCGCGCTATTTTGCGCACCTCATGCACTTGTTAGTGCATTACATTACATTCGCGCTATCTTGCGCACCATACCTGCACTTGTTAGTGCATTACATTGTTATGCACATTCTTTAGGTCACATTGTCTTACGCACCTCACGTGCATTGTCATGTACCTTCCTTATCTTGCATTGTCATGCGGATTTCATTTGCATTGTCATGCATTCTTCACTTGCGTCGACACGCATGTTTCGCCCCCACCTGTATTGTCGTGCACTCTTCACTTGCGTCGACACGCATGTTTCGCCTCTGCCTGCATCATCATTCGCGTTGTTTTGCGCATCGTACTTGCATTTTGCATGCATTTTGCCACGCTACCTTGCGTATCTCACCTACACTTGTTAGTGCATTGCATTGCTTCATGCTATCTTGTACACCTTACTTGCACTCGTTAGTGCATCGCATTGCACTGTCTTGTGCAAACGCCCGGTCTGGGAGACCTTAAATCCACCTGGTCTAGGAGACCTTAAATCCTCTAAAGGTGTAATTCCTTTGGTGTTTGTCATGCCCGAACGACTTCCGGTGGTCTGGTATAGCCACCTGCCTGTGTTAGCGGTGAGTTCCTAGGAGACCAACTGAGACGATGGAAACTAGAGTTCGAATGGCTCATGCCTAGAATGCAAAGGTTCGGGATTTCCGAGACTAAAGTCTGGTTTAAATACCCAGGGGTATATCCTCGGCTTGAAATCTGTATGGCAGCCCCATAGATTGAGATAGCATGTGTATACGCCTCAATTCTAGATACTGAGCCAACCTAGTCTGTCACCCTGTTGGAGAATAGGGAAAGTTGCGACCATAGTCAGAGAGAAAAGTAGTACCTGCGGTTCAACCGAGAAGAATGGGAAGGTCCCCAGCAGCATGAGGTAGGTCATTGCCAATTGCCCCTATAAGGTACCTTCGCTTTCTCACTACTACATCATCTAGTATGTCTATTGCATTGCATGTAGAATATATTACATGCATTTACTGCATATCCATTGTATCACCTCCATCTGTCGCTTGCGCCTTTCCATGTTAAGCCTAGTCTGGCATGTACCCATACTTTTCTCACCAAAGCATGGTTATGATATTTTGTGTACGCGTCTATTCCACTAATGGGATTGTGGTTTGAGGGTGACGGCACCATTTCCGTGTTAGACATGGTTTGTTTGTGTCCATGCCTTTCCTAGGCAAGATACGGTTTGGCCATGAGCCTTATCCACTCCATGCATTGCATATAGCATATATTGCATTATAGTTTGCATGCATTTACTGCATCTCCATTGTATTGCTTGTGCCTTTCCATGTTGAGCTTAGTCTAGCATGTGCTCATACCTTTCGCGTCAAAGCACGATTATGAGATTTAGTGTACGCGCCTATTCCACTAATGGGATTGTGGTTTGAGGGTGACGGTACGATTTCCATGTTAGACGTGGTTTGTTTGTGTCCATGCCTTTCCTAGGCAAGATATGATTTTGGCCGCGCGCCTTATTCAATTCATCCATTGCATCCACTGCATTATATTGTAGTTTGTTGCATCCAGTATTTAGGATCACGATCTTTCCTCGGCAGAGCATGCGTCACTTATATCATGCCACCTAATTACTTGTATTTTGTGTTCTGTCTACACACACATAGTTCTGCATGTGTACGCTCCTATTCCACTGATGGGATTGTGGTTTGAGGGTGTCGGCACCTTTTCTATGGTAGACGGATTTTGCATCTCCATCCCTTTATGATATTTGCAAGGTTTTTGTACTGTTTTTAGTTTGATCGTCTCAAATACACTGCATATCATTCGCATTGTTTATTACATTGTTTTGTAATATTGCATATCATTTTGCATCTTATATCCGCATTGTTATGCGTCACACTTAGGTTGCATTGTTTTGCATCATTTCCGCATTGTTATGCGTCACACTTAGGTTGCATTGTTTTGCATCATTTCCGCATTGTTATGCGTCATCCTTAGGCGGCATTGTTTTGCATCCCTCCACTCGCATTGTCACACAGTTTTAAATTGCATTGTTGTGCATATTTCTAACGATGTTGTACCTGTTAAGTTTCTTTCTTTTACAGGCATGATATTATATGTACAGTTCATTTGAAGCTAGCGTGACCAGACGAACCGGACAGGTATTGTATTCTCCGTGTGAGACGTAGCAAGAATTGAATAATTCTCTTACACCCTTTCTGCATTGTAATGCTAGCTTAAAAATGTTGCATGTTATGCCCTGTTACAACTTTCTTTGCATGATCATAAGTTATGTTCGGCCCATGCATTGTTCTTGCATTTTGCCCCTGCCTTCGGGCACATATCTTGCTATCTTGCATGCTTGTCTAAGTCTTCGGCCTTGTCAAAAATCGGCCGTCTCTGGGCTTTGACATTCACTCCCATCATTTTTATGACTTTCGAGTTCTGTCAAAGAAGGACAACTGCAGACACCCCATTTTAGACCGTCCTCAAGACTTGGACGTCATCGTTTGAACACTCGATGATCATCCATGTTCGTGTTCGTCTTGAGTTCTTGGAGGTCTCAGTCGCGCGCCTTGCCTCAAGATCTCTCGACTTATTTGTTTTGTGCTTGGTTGGACCAAGGACTTGTGATCTTTGCACCTGAGGATGGGAAATGGCTTGTTGGCTATCCCCACACCCCACCGGCCTTGGCATCTTACCACCAGCCCTGTTTTATTGCTACCGGCCAAAAGTGTTGGCCGGTCGGCAATGTTTTTAGTCGGCCGGCCCTTTGTGTTGGTCGATCGGCCTTTTATGCTGGCCGAACCCTATTCATCTGCTTTATGCAGATATTTAGTGCCAGGTGGCATATATTGTATCCTCCATACACGTGTATGGAGGATTTGCACCTTTGTTTTAGCTTCTTGAGAAAGCTTGAACCTTTTGAACCTTTGTTTTAGCTTCTTGAGGAAGCTTGAACCTTTTGAACCCTTGTTTTAGCTTATTGAGGAAGCTTGAACCTTTGAACCCTTGTTTTAGCTTCTTGAGAAAGCTTGAACCTTTTGAACCTTTGTTTTAGCTTCTTGGAGAAGCTTAAACCTTTTGAACCTTTGTTTTAGCTTCTTGAGGAAGCTTGAACCCTCTTTAGCTTCTCCAAGAAGCTTGAACCTCTTTAGCTTCTCCAAGAAGCTTGAACCTTTTTTAGCTTTTTCAGGAAGCTCGAACCTTTTTTAGCTTCTCCAAGAAGCTTGAACCTTTTTAGCTTTTTCAAGAAGCTTGAACCTTTTTAGCTTCTCCAAGAAGCTTGAACCTCTCTAGCTTCTCCAAGAAGCTTGAACCTCTTTAGCTTCTCCAAGAAGCTTGAACCCTCTTGTTTCTTTATAAAAGAGGGCCCCCCTCTCCTTTAGAGAGGTTCCAAAAATTTGTCTAAGACAAACATATATCTCTCTTTATATCTCCGTATTTTGAGCTCCAAAAGTGCATTGTTCTTGACCTATTACACCACACCTCATAGCCACACACCTCCACCATTCATCTAGGGTTCTTGGAGGTCATTTTCAGAGGTTAAAGAGTTGGTTCTTGGTCCAAGAACCTGCTGGTTTTGCAGCTGTGCATCAAGGGTGAGAACTACCCTCTTTATTCCCCATTTTTGCATACACTTTTAGCCTATCTTGCATGCTGTTTTGAGCTTAACTTATAACTGATAAAAGTTCTATTTTTGCATGCTTTTGAAGTTTGTTTAAGATCACTTTTTTGTTTGGGGTTGTTTACCCCCTCTTAGGCCTTATTTCGCCTCATTTTTGTACCTTTTTTGTGAGTTTCGGGACCACCTTGTATTGGCATTCTCACCACCAGTAGTGGGGGTGGTGTTTTGGGTTCAGTTTGTAATAGTGAAAGACTTCTCGAAAGAGGATGTCGAAAGGGAACCTAAGTCCAAACTCTATGAAGGCTACCATTGGGAAGGGCATGGAGTCGTCTTTGGGCATGATGGAGTCCTCCTCTCAAGCCAACCTAAGATGAACGTCGGCAGGGATGGCAAACTCCTGCCTAAAGTATTCTAGCTTAGTTGGGGTGTCTACCCTCTACCTGAACATACCCATAACGTTGGCTAAGTAGGGAAGGTGTTGGATTTTTGAAGGAAGTGGTTTGTTAAGGTTTAAATGACCACGGCAAAACCTAAACGTATGTTGGGGCAAGAGTTTTTGAGGATCTAAGGGGAATTTGTTTCAATTTTTCCTGAAGTTTGTGAGTTCTACAACAAATCCCAAAACCTAAGACTATGCAAACAAGAATTGAAGCCAGAAATCTAGAGAACACAACAAGAAAACAGAGAAGAACATAAATTTAGACTCAAGAAAACCAGAAGGGGTTCAAGAACATTGCATAAAATGTAAATGTGCACAAATTAAAGACAGTGGCAATTTATAAAGAACATCAAATGTATGAACGATGTGTGAGTACGTGTATATACCTAGAAACAAATTGCAAGGAAGGCAAAATTTACAACACAAATGAAGATTCAAAAACATGAATGAAATCACAGTACTAGTATACAAGCATAACAAATGTTGAAGTATGTCAAGAATTGAAACAAGGGGGAATACTAACTTACCAAAGAAAAAGAGGCCGGTGTAAAGAACGCCGGGGTCAGACGGTGGCAGTGAGCGGAGAAGAGCAGCAAAAGCTTCGCTGGAGGAGGTGAACGGAGTGGTTGCAGAGCTTGAAACAACGGAGGATTTGGAAGATGACTGTTAGAGAGAGAAAGTTTAGAGAAAACGACGATACAAAGGTGAAAAGACGGAGAGAAAGGGATGTTTTGATCAAAACACGAAAAAGCCGGCAAAATGGTATTGAATATGCCTAACACAACGTGCCTGTCAGGTGGCACAAGCAAAAATGACGCGACCTGATGGCGCATGTCAGATACGGTTCAATAGGGAAAGGACGCGTGGCAAAAACAGTTGAGTTACTATGTGTGACAGCTCATATGCGTGTTGAAACTCTTGGAGTTCTTGATTTAATGAAGCAAAGACCTCGGCTATGGGTATGATCTCGGCTAAAGAGCTTGAAAAAACTTGGTTTTTGGTTCTAAGGCATTGACAAAATAGACCATAAGTCTTGGACATGTAAAGCCGATGAATTATGACCTCGGTAATGAAGGATAGAGCAAACTTAGCTGACGTGCTATATGGTTGAAAGATATAGGTTCCATCACCTCAGGATGCCGAGGTAATAGAACCTAAGGGACAGTTGTGGGGCATATTTTTTATAAACGACACATGGCCAAGGTGGCACCGAATTGCCAACTGAGGTGCCACGTGTCCTGGTCATGATGCTAAGATTATTTCGGCTAGGCCGAGGTTATCTGTGGAGATGCCGGAGTTTGGGATAAACGGATAAGCTATAAGAGTCCTAGAATGGGGAAGGATCTCAATCTGGATAAGGATAAAGCTCTTAGGGAGTTTATCTCTATCTATTTGAGAGTCCGGATAAGCATTGAACCAGAGTCCATTGAAGCTAGGCTTCTATAGGGATCAGGTCAGTGTTGGCTATAAAAGTAAGGCACCCTCGTGGATCTAAGGTACGCTTTTTGCTTCCTGGCTAGTGAGTTAAAGCACTATTTGCTATCTTTGAGGGATAATTGAGTACTGACTTGATCGTCGGAGTACCCCTGGGTAGACAAACCATCGTCGGAGTGTTATCTTTTTGTGACAAGTTTTTTGGGCGCAATCTATTCTGTCGGTATTCTCCAACTGAATACCTGTTTGGCAATGTGGTCAGAAAACAACACACACATAACCTGTTATTTTTTTAATAAGAATTTATATTTGTTTGATATTTTTTTTCATATACAAATTATTTTTTTAGATTTTTTGTAAAAATAATTTAACAATCTCATCGCCAACTATAGTGTATGGGAGAAGTTGAAAAGGGTGTGATAGTAAGTATGGGAAAAGTCAAAAAGGCTTGAGAAATTTAGCCAAAACCCCTTCATTGGACTCTTATTTAGTGTAAGGGACATCCTAATTTATTTTGCTTCATAAACCCCTTAAGGAGAAAATACATAATTGAGTAAGGACAAAGTAAAAATATTATTGTCAGACAAAATAACATGTTACTGTGAGACAAAATAACATATTACTATTTACATTAATTTCAACAATAATAATTTTTTTTTTAAAGAATTTCATAATCAACATAGATCTTATATTATAGATCTTCATGAGAGAATTATAAAAATATTAATTTTATTGCAAACTGACATCTACATCAAAAGTTATATTATATTGAAGTTTAATATTTTGATAATAATTATATGTGTTG
>NW_021025866.1:59184-72426 GCF_004153795.1 Camellia sinensis
GGCATTTTGGTATTTTCACCTCCGTTTTCATGCTCCTTCATCCCAAGACTTGGAGCCTATATAATGCAGCGGTGTTCAACATTAGCCCGGAAGGAGGGGTTCAAAAGGGTCAAGTGGAATTACTGGCCGGCCACCAACTTTTAGGATCCTCCCAAGTGTGTGCATCACAAATATGTGGTTGAAAGTTCAAGGAAGTGGGCCCAAGGTGTTCAACATTAGCCCGGAAGTGTGAAAAACGGGCGCCGGAGGGCGTCTGAGGATGTATAACTGGTTGCTGCAACAATTACTGGCCTCCCACCCTTCAGTGACCTTCCTAGTGATAAAACAGAGGTACCTGCCAAAAATGAACGAAAACCGTTGCAAAATGAATGCTCGGGGACCAAAACGCGCAGTTCGAGATCCCGAAAATGGGCTGTTAAGCACCGAAAGTGGCATTCGGCCACGAAGTGGGTTTCTCAGACCCCAGTGTCCCTCAAAAGGGAGTATAAAGGAAGTATGCCAAAAATCAGAACAAACGGAGATGGTTAGGCGGTCCCGAACCGAGGCACACAGCCAACGATCCCGAAAAATCGGAAACCGGACTCCGAAATGGGCAAAATGGCCTACGACCATGAAATGTAGCCTACGGACATTGAGAGATGGTCTACTGGCCCTCTCCCTTCCCTCAGGAAAAGAAACCGAGAAAATTGAGCCTGGTTCGCAAACCGAGGCAAGGTACAAAAGAGGGTTCGGAAGTCCGGAGGGAGGGCTCACGGCCGCAACTCTGAAACTTCTGAACGAGCACATTATGCAACATCACCAAGCGCTCAATCAGTGACGTCTGAGTCTTAAAGTCGGTCAAAAATGGGGTGTCTACACACATAAGCACGTAGTCACATAAACACATACGAATTTCCTTCTTGGATAATGACCATTCCGCGACGTTGCTAGAGTTCCAATTATAAACAGCAGTGATCAGGTGCTCTTCTAATAGGGCTTCTAGAAACCTGTAGACCCAATCAATATCCTAGATATTAAATCCCATACCCATTAAATCACATAAGTATGTTATCACATAGCGTACCATACATACAAATGTCTCTATCAAGTGAGACAAACCCATTGTGGTAACAACCACTTCCCACGTACCCAAAGTATTCAAACTCGATATGTTCTGATACCAAGTTGTAACGCTCCGAAATAAATACAGTATACCCATCTCATAACAACTAGTAAATAAAAACATAAATGAAATAATAAGCTTTCATTAATCAGAGTTTAATATACAAAAGGTGACACATGCGATATACATTCATAAATAGTACATTCTGAATCTACAACATGTGTTACAAGGTAATGAAAAGAAACGAACGCTAAATAGATAACCATATGCCCTAATGGCTTACATCTTTCCAAGTCAATGTTTGGGTACATCAAAAGTGAGTCTTAAGCTCAATATAGACAAAGCCCTAGGCTTGAACAAAATTAAATACAAAATAACAACAATGAGCCTTTAACTCCACAGTCCTCTCAAGCTAAATACTTGGTGGAGGCATATCACCAGTACTTGAAAATGTTTTTCCTACATAGGGTAAGCCAAAGCCTAGTAGAAACACCATAACATAATGTATAAATCTTAACAAAGCCATAAGGTTTTATGCATATGCAATGCCCATGTCAAAACATTTTACATTTCTTTTCAAAAACAATGCGATGCCCAATTTATATCACAATTCTCAAAATCACGTCCTTTACAATAAAAAACAAGGGGAAAATCTCAAACCGGTATAACCTTTTATGGATATTTTGTTCGCGAGAAACCGTCAAACGGCACCCATGTAAACGTAGCCTATACCAGCGCTACTATTGCCATTTTACAAATATTTTGTCCGCGGGAATCGACACCCATGTATACACGTGTTTTTCAAGACTTTTATCTTGGACACACAGTCCAACTTGATTTGGTGATACACACCTCTTTCCCACGTTCACCCATTTTTCTCAAAATCATATACATTTTCAATGTATTAAATGAGCAACAATGTTCAATGCATATGGATGAGAAATTAGTTTTAATTCACCTAATTCTCGTGCAATTTGTACAATACTCATAACTATCCTCCACCGATAGACCAAAACAGATATCTCTAAACAGAAGCCCAAAATAGATATATCTAAATAGATAAATAAATTTCATTTAAGATGCACTTTTCCAAAATTTCAAGATAGGAGTGATAATACATATCCAACTCCTCCATAATCATCAACATTACTTCAATTTCATAATTGTCAACATTAATTCCATTTTCTTTTTACAATCTCAAACATTCACATTTAGGGCAAAATCCCTTTCTCTTTGAAAATCAATTTCAATGTAAAAAATACCTCAATTCAGCATATATAAACTCCAATTCCATACCCACAAGTTTTTCCAAGAAACTATTTGAAAACCCCTCTTTTTCATTTTGATTTCAAACCCTAGGTTTTACCAAAAATCCCTAAACCACTATAATATTTTGAAATAGCAAATAACTAAGGTAAAACTCATACAAGAGTGCAAAGAATCCCTACCTCAAGCTTAGAAGACGAGAGAGAGTGAAGAAACTTCAACAACGTCGAAACCTAACTTTGTTCGATTGAAAATGAAGCTCCAAGTGAGCGCTACCTTCTTCTCAAAGAGGATAGGGTAGAGAAATCAATGGAACTAGGTGTTTTAGAAAAGAGAATGTGAGTTTTAGAGAGAGAGAGTGCAGATCTAGCTCTAGGGTTTTTAGAAAGTTCAAAGGGAGAATGAAATGAAAAAGTGATGTAAAAAGTGACTTTTACGGACTGATATACGTGCAGTCTGCTCAAGCGCAAGAAGTGATGCTTGAGCGTAAGACACAAAAGATGTGACTGCTCGAGTTTAAGAAATTATAGCTCGAGCGTGAAATACAAACTCTCAGTAGTTTTACAGACGGAAGACCAACACTCAAGCTTAATAAGGGCCGCCTAGGCTAAGACTGCTCTAGCACAAGAAGCTTCGCTTGAGCGAAGAATACCAAGTCCTAGTAATTTTGCACACTTACAAAAAGTACTGAGAGTCCACAAAGACCGCTCAAGCGTAAGAAGTGGCACTCGAACACAGAAGAAAAATTGTAGGCAATAAGTAAGTTGTCACCCCCCAATTTTTAATTACTCGGAAACATTACCAAAGCCTGTAATTTAGGTCCTCTTTTTTTTTTTTTTTTTTAACAAACATCCATTACCCTGAGTAATAGAAATACAATGAAACATGTTCTCTATCTCTCTCTCTCTCTCTCTCAATGAATACAATAATAACAATGATACATGCCAATCTCCTACTGAGAAGCTACAAATAAATAAATACAAATATCAACATACAACAATTACTTTCTTCACATCCACAACGAGATTACACACATAGACTTATGGACTTCGTAACTCTTCAACTATAGAATCCACACTTTCTTCCCGTGAAAAGATAAAAACAACAGGGGTGAGCACTAATGCCCAGTAGGAATCTCATAGTTCTAGATCAATAGCCAACACACAGATAGAAATGATCATGCTTGCAGGGTAATACCATATAGTAGGGTGACATTTTATAATTTCAAAATATGATAAGTAAAGTACATTTTTCTCAAAAACTATTTAAATACTTTTAAGAAAAACTTCAGCCTTTAAAAATCATCCCTTAACTTTAGAAAACCATAGATCTTTGTGAAACAACCACATTTAAGAAACAACATCATTTAAAAGTTATTAACCAATTCCCAAAATATTTCTCCTATACTCAATTCACACCGTTATTTACACTCTTAGATTTCATTTCAAGGTAACACAAGATTAACAAACCCCTTTCAATTCAATCTATTATTTATTTACAGAACAATACTCATAATTTACCTTTATTGTCGCAACTAATTCATTAAGTTGACCATCACTAATCTATAATCAAATTACCACTTCAATTTCCATTGTTTCAATTAATTTCATATCAAATACCAGATCCAATCACAAGTCATCTCCATGAATTACACGTTTTACCGGTCACAAGCTGGATGGAATGCGGAACCTCACGCTTTATCGGTCACAAGTCGGAAGGAATGCGAAACCTCATGCTTTATAGGTCACAACCTGGAAGGAACGCGGAACCTTACGCTTTACTGGGTGCTACTCCGGAAAGAAGGCGAAACCTGTCTCAAGCGCCACGCTTTGCCGGCTCAACATACGGCGGAAAATGGACCCCAAAATAGCATCACAATCCATCATTACGATTTGTGGGCTATGCTAACACATCTTTCATTATTTCCATACACATTAGTTCAATACACATCCACAAGTTATTAAAATACCATTTACATAACAAGTACAAATATGTTCCACGACCTTCTTCATTATCCATTAAATCATTCATTGTTTTGTCACAAAAAAATATAACAACACATCCATAGAGGCAAAGATTCATCTTTAAAGTGTTCACAATTCTTGGGTTCAAACTATTTCTTTACTTTTTCATATTATTATCAAGTCTTCAAATTCAATTTTTATAACCCGTTGATTATCAATTACTACCCAAGGTTATAAATTGAATCTCCAACATTTAATTTCTTTGATACAACTCCCTCATGTAACACCGTCATATTTCACAATCTCCTATTTATCATTATTCACACTCATTTTAACCCAACATAGACTTAATTTCATAAATTTAATGTTAATTGAAGTATTCTTCATTTTCCAAAAATAAACTTCATAACTAGAGTTAAGCATAAATTTGGGCTTTTAGTTTTGAGGTATAAAAATCACTTTCTAATTACACAATAAAATTCTTAAATCTACACTTCATCATCTTATCACAAATTCCATATAATTAACAAATCTATTTCCTCCAAACTTTATTTCATATTAGAGCATGATTTACAATACCCATAACAAAGATTCATTCGCTAATTTTTAACATAATTTTAAAACACTTCCAAAATTCAATTAAACTTGTATATACACAATTCAATACCTCAATTTCATGATTCTACTTTCAATTTGGGAAAAATCATTAATTATCATCATGAATCAACTTAGGGTTTCCAAGAAAATCAAGAATTTCAAGAAAAAATTGAAACTTCTCACACCACTACTTTTAATTCCAATTTTCTCCTTGATTATACACCTAAGGTTGATTATCCACCATATTCACCCAACAATTGAACCCCAACACTTCAAACCCTAAACCCCCAAATCTCATGATGTACACTTTATGCTAAAAAATGGAGAATTTGTATTTATATAATCAAAATACCATAAATCTATCTATTAATGCAAATATTGAAGAAGAACTAGAACCCTACCTCAAGAATCAAGCAAGGAGCAAAGCTTTGAGAAGAATCCTTTGCAAATCCGAATTCCAATCGGTAGAAAAGTAAGATCTACAAGCCTCTTCACTTTCTTGTAAGGGATCTTGCCCAAATCTTAGAAGAATGGAGAGTATTTGGGGTAAAAAACCTAGGGTTTTCGGACCTAGGGTGAGAGGAACGAAGAGAGGAGATGGAAGTGTGAAGAATAATCTAGAAAAGTGCCTTTAAACTTGATGAATTCGCACAGTCCGCTCGAGCGTACTTGCTTCCAGCATAGATTCCAAAACTTCAAACAGGCGTAACTCTCTCATCCGGACTTCGTTTTGGGTCGTTCTTGTGTCCAAATTGAAGCCTCGGAAACAAGATTTCCAATGTCTCTAGCCTCACATCCAAATTCAAAGTGTGGAAAAAGAAAAAGGCAAAAGACTGATGGCTGCTCATAGGAAAAATTATCCGAATTAAATTCTTGGTTCACTCTTACTTTACCATCATATTACCACTTTGATCAACATCCCAAAATAAAATTGGGAGGCTCCAAACACAATAATAAAAGGTCAAAAACAAACCACTAGTCTTAGAAATTCAAACTCAACTAGGAAACCCACTTGAGCGCCCAATCTTGCGCTCGAGCGTGCAGACCAACAAAGCCGTCCGCTCGAGCAACCACTCCTACGCTCGAGCGGGAATTCACAACTCTCAAAATCTTGGATAGACTGCAAAAATACTAGGAGCCTCACAAGTCTGCTCGAGCGGAGGGAAAAATTTTGGATTGTCACAATCTTCCCCCCTTAAGAAATTTTGTCCCCGAAATCGCATCCTTTCTAACAAAAATCGCAACAATCTTATACTCACCAAATTTTCAACAACCCCTAGTACAAAAATAAAGCATGAGAACATCAACATATATATCCACCAAACCTTGGCAACTTTCAATTACGCCTTACCTCAATTCTAAACCCAAAAGTACAAAGTGTCACAATCTCCCTTCCTTAAAGAATTTCGTCCTCGAAATGAAGAAAACCAACAAAATGAAACTCAAACATGAATGGAAGCATGCCTTTTAATGTTCAAAACTAGATCGACACTCATGATAGATTCTCAAATTCAAGGAAAAGAAATCACCCTTAAACTAATACCAAGTCAAAACAAGCAAAACAGGTAACACATTGCATTGTATGATCCAATACCACAATTTTCAATTGCATTTCAATTAACAGTGTTATCTATTTGTTATCCCCTTTAGTAAGTAAAAGTAGAACAGACAAAATCATCCACGAACATATTCAAATTAAGTTTTCAACATTCAGTTCAACCGTGCCTGCCCAGGCCATGCACAAGGAAAATAGATTTTCTTTTTCCACATCGATCTCAACATTTTCCCGGTGAATTCCAACCATCACCAAATAACCTCCGCCACCCATCTGGTGACGTCGCAACACAATTCCCATACACATTGTAACAGCAACAAACAGAAACGAACCAGTATATTCATTACAAATGTCAACACTTATATCAACATCCAATATATATATACACTTTGGCACAAATGCACTCACAACAATTTCCATTCAAACATTTTTAACATAATTAGAGCGGTTTCACAAATTCACATGAACAACACAAATATATATGCACAAGTAAGACTCCATGCCCTCTAGTACACCTTGAGACACTATTCATTCATATCCCTATTTATCCAAAACAAGAAAAAATCCCAAGATAGTTAAGCATTAATTAACTTCATGTAGCATTCATCGAAATCACCAATTCAATTTCAATTAACAATTTCAACTTTTCATTGAAACCACCTATTCCAAACCAAACCAAACCAAAATAGATCCAACACTCACTAAACCTTTTTCAAAATATTTCTCAAACCTTCCACCTTACTCGATGTCAAGCCAGTCCAAAGGCACTATTTGTCATCCAATCCTTAATACCACACAATCAGTTAACTATTCCATAAAACTTAAATATTGGCTCTCAAACATCCACAAGTTGCCCTGAATCACTTGCTCCGAGATGGAGCTTCATACACCATTCCCCCACACTTCTAGAATTTCACCATACTCCTAAAATGCACGTTGCACTAGTACTATTCCCAACAATCCCATCACTCTTGTGCCGATTTGGCAACACTAATTCTGAATCACACTAAATAATCATTACCCGCACAACACCCATTACAACGACTACAACCCGCATTCCTTCTCAAAGACCACTTTTAGCGTTTAACTGTTAAGTTCCTTCATACTCATGAACTCTATAATTTCCTTAATCATGTCACTCAATACTTAAATGCAACAAAACCCCCTTTCTCACCCTCATCATTATGAAACACCATTCTCACACTCCCTTTCCAAACCTTTCACAATATTCTACACAACCCAAACTAACCTCACACTACCCTAAGATCTCACCTCATCCAAACTTTACTTCTTGTAAACCATACAACTCTCACATTCCATGTTCCACAAACACTCTCATTCAATTTAAAGCTCGTAAGCCAATACACATTTCCACCACTACCTAATGTCTCCCTCACTACAATTTAATATTTCCCTTATAGCGCTCATTATCTCAATAATGACGTCAAACATCAATCGACTGAACTCTAACCCTTTCCTGAGACATTTACTTTTCTTGCAAAATCAAGAAACCAACCAAACACATAATCACACAGCACATAAATAAATTCTAGGCAACAAACCACATAATCGAGTCAAGTCTACAAGGATGACCACTTGTCCCGAAACTTCCAAGGAACTCCCATTAGAAACCACGTTGATCAAATGCGTCTTCCAATGAGATCTCAAAGCAAGTTAGCCAGTCACAAGCACTATCCATGAAGCTCAACCTATAGCGACCCCGGGTCTCTACCCGACGGTCATGGTATTCTGGATCCAAATCTTGTTGTTTGATGCTACTGGTTATGTCTTTCTTCCTTGTACCTCTTGAATTTGAGTCTTGGAGTTACTTGAGCATGTTTAGAACAGGTTGGTTACCTTTTGGTCTAGAATCTTGTTGCCCAAATTTTTGGCCTTCCACTCGAGCGGGACTTCTGGCGCTCGAGCGGAGTTTGCAACCTTTCAGTATCGAGTGTCTCTGCAAAAGTGCTACAAGAGTGTTTTCACGCTCGAGCGACGTTTCTCACGCTCGAGCGTGTCTGAGCTCGAGCGACCCTTTTGGCGCTCGAGCGGCTGTCTGCAAATTGTGAAATACTGGGCGAGTGAAATCCACGCTCGAGCGGTTCTCTTTGCGCTCGAGCGAGTTGTTGTTGCTGTGTCATACGCTCGAGCGTGAATCCCTACACTCGAGCGGGATTCGCATATATCAGATCGTAAAAGTGACTTTTTACATAACTTTTTCATCTCTTTTTCATCCAAACCCTAACTTGAGAGCTCCTCTCTCTAGAAATACCTCCTCTCTCTATATTTGACCTAGATCTAGTGATCTTCTCATCTCCTTTCCTTAGACAAAAAGATTGGGTTCTTCAAGATCTTCATTTCCATCCAAGAAGAAGAGGGTTTTGCCATTTTGGGAAGCTTCACCTTTGTCTAGCCCTTCTCCTTGGACTTCTACTTTGAGGTAGGGAATTCTAGAGTTATATATATATATATATGTTATGCTACAAAATGTTGATTTTAAAGTTGCTATGAAGTAGTTGTGTTAGTTTTAAATTTTGTACTAAGTGAAGAAAGAGAAAGAGGGTTTTCAAAATTGGGTTTCTAAAATCTCAAATATTTTGTCCTTCCTAAGGGGCTCTCTTTCATTTGACTCATAAGATGTGATTTCGGTTGGTTTTCACCTAGAAGTGGATAAATGTTAGATTTCTGATAAAAGCCCTAGAAATTGGGGGATTTTGAAAACACATGGGAATATTTGTGAAACTCTTTACTATTTTGTATTATGATGATAGGTGAGATGATATTATTGCAAAGTGTTAAAAAAAATGTTGAAAGTGTATGTTATTGGGAGTGATGAATGTTTTTGTATCATGTTTATGAAACTTCGTAAGATATTGGAATTGTGTTGAGAACATATTTTGCCTTGAAAGGATTATTGGTTGTAAATTGTTGATGAGAGGAATGGCAGGCACATGGGCATTTTATGAAAATGACTTGAAGGGAAGAAATAAGAAATGATTGATTGATATTGTTGTAGAGATATTTTGAGAATAGTAACTATTGCATCTTATTTCAATTTGTTATTATTATTATTGTGCACCTTGACATGTTTTGGAAAAACATTTATTTTGAGAAAGACCATGTTGTAATGAGAATTATGGAAATGTGTAAGGGGTAAATACGTTGGTAAGTATGGATAGGAGGTGTAGATGAATTTGATAAGTTGGCCTGAGTGTCCAGGGTGAAAGACCCGAAAGCTGTGCGGATAGGTGTCGAGCCTTCCGATTAATACCGGTAAAAATGACGTTTTGGTAGTACTCATAGAGTCTACTTGCAGACATCGGCCTAGGGATTACGAGTGTCGTATTTATCGCCCCCTATAGCGATCCCGGTTGTCCCTTTACTGTTCTGTTGTATTCCGGACTCGGTCCTGTGATGTTGGTGGTGGTATACCTTGTTGTCATCCTTTAATTCCGTTTGATTGAGTTTTAGGATGTATTGGGCAGAGTTGTTACAGGTTGGTTGGGCTTTGGTTTCAATTTTTTGTTGCCCAGTTTTTAGGAGGTCCGCTCGAGCGGGTCTTCTTGCGCTTGAGCGGAGATTGCACGCTCCCAGTTTTTCGTGTCCCTGCAAAACTTCTGTAGGTGTGATTTTTACGCTCGAGCAGGTTTCTTTACGCTCGAGCGGTAGCGCTCGAGCGGGTACTGTGGCGCTCGAGCGGGTAGTACTTTTTTGTGTAAGTTCTAGAATGGGGAAATCCACGCTCGAGCGGACTGGTTTTCGCGCTCGAGCGGATGTACTTTATTCTTGTGTCTTGGCGCTCGAGCGGGCCTTATTGCGCTCGAGCGGACCTAGTTTTTTGTTCTCGACGCTCGAGCGTTGTGTTTTCCGCTCGAGCGGGAATGTCGTATATCAGTTGGCAGCTGGGCATTTTAAAATCACTTTTTACATTCTCTCTCTCTCTCTTACTTTCTAAAAAGATATTTTGAAAGCTCCTCTCTCTAGAAAACTCCCTTCTCTCTAGGGTTTGATCTAGTTAGAGTGTCTCACTATCCTCCGGCCTTTGTAAAAAGTGTGTGGATCGTCGAGGGCTCCATTTTGATCCGTGGATCTTTGAGTTTGGAGCAATTTGGTTTTCAGTTGGGTTGATCGTCGAGGGCTACGTTTTGATCCGAGTATATTGAGTTTTGGAGCACGTTGAGTTTCTTCACCTTCTTTCCTTGAGCTCCGAATTTGAGGTAGGGATTCCTACTCATTCTTATGGTCTTTGACATAGATTTTTGGTTGTTTTGATAAAGTGTTGAAGTTGGGTAATTTTGGGACTTAGGGTTTCAAAATATTATAAGAGGGTTTTGTTATTTTGGCTTCAAGAATGTGTATTATGAGTTTCAAAATAATGATATTGTCGTTGGTTGTTGAAATATAGACCATTGGGTCAATATTGGGAAATGGGGTAGAAAACCCTAATTGGTTGTACAAGTTAATTGGTATGATTAATTTGAGAAAATGGTGGTTATATGGAATTGAGTTGAAAATAATGAAATTGACTCATTATATGGTTGAATAGTGGAGTTAGATTTATTAATCGCTCACTTTTGAAAACATTGATATTTTATCTGTTGGAGCTTTTATTATCTGTTTAGAAATAATTGCTTGGGATACTGGTAGAGGGTAGTTTTGATTGTTGTAGACAATGCATGATGATTAGGCAAACTAAAACTAATCAATTGGATATGTCATAGAGTATGACGGTTGATAGAATACATTAACGTTATGTATTGGTTGATTGTGTATATGACCTTTGTGTATATACGTTGTGTGTGTGGGAGGAGATAGGGGATGTACTCCACGGTTTAGGGGAAGATAGGGGATGGACCTCTAAACCGGATGTTGATTGGGAGGAGATAGGGGATGGACTCCACTGATACAGCTCATATGCTTGTTAGATAATGTGTTGATATAGCTTATATGCTTATCTTTGGAAGTGTTGATACAGCTCATATGCTTATCTCTGGAAGTGTTGATATAGCTAATATGCATATCTGTTGAAATATGGATACAGCTTGTATGCTTATCTGTTGAGATGTTGATATAACTAGTATGTTTATCTATTGTAAAAATGAGAAATGTTCAATATGAGTCACTGTCTCATATCAGTGGTTGGCCAGGTTCTGAGCCGTTGATGTAAATTGTCAAACTCATAAGAAATGGAAATTGAAATGAAACATAAACATAGTGGTCATGAAATGGAAATGGGTTATGAATTGGTTTATGGAAATTGAACATTTATCAATTGCTAATGTCTTAGTCATTGCTCATACTATGTTTAGCAGATCTCTACTGGGCGTTGGCTCACCCTATATCGGACATTATCTCCAAGGACATAGCTTGGACGATGATGAGAGTTGAAGACTCTTTCTTTTGTTTATTTTGATGTATTACATGTAAATTCAAGCCAAGGGCTTAATATGTATTGAGTTAGAACTCTTCCTTTTTGTAACCAAGTGTTAACTTGGAAAGCTGTAAGCCCTTAGGGCATTTGTTTTTGTTGTTAACATGTAATACTTTTGTAAAGAACTACTCTGATGAATAGAAGAATATTTATCTTTTATACCAATGCATGTCTAAGTTGATGGGTTTCAATGTTATTATTTTGAGGGCGTTATATTACTGGCCGGTTACGACGTTAAACATATAGGGGCAAGTTCGGGTCGTAACAGTTGACACTTGTCCTCACCAAATTTATTTCCAAACTGAGGCCCAAATGGCTCAAACTGTAGGTAATATAACTAAGGTTTATTCAACCATTTGTCTTAGCAAAACCACCGGATCCAACCTTCACGCTAAGCACCTTAAACCCCATATCTACATTCTCCACCGCTTGTTACTAGAAAATGTCACTCCTAAAGCCGGTCATTATGATATTGTTCCTACTTATATTGCCTATCTACTTTATTGTTTTGAGATTGGGTACCCTCTTGATCTGTGCTACATCATTATGCGAGAAATGGCCCTTGTTTCTTCTTTGTGTGACAAATCCTTAGCTTTTGGCGCCTTAAAGACAAAGCTCTTCAAACGCTTCAAAGTCAAATTTTCCAAAGAGCCCTAATCAACTATTGCCTCCACTATCAATGAATACTCCATCAACCATGCTGGAGGAAGTGATGTTCTACTAGGAAGGATGGCTGCTCCTAACATTCCTATGGAGGATCCTCAAGATCATCCTTCAGTTACCATGCCACCACCCCACCAACCGCCTCCTGCTTATTGGGCGGATTTTTTAGCTATGGAACAAGACCACTACAATCAAACCTCGCATGGGAACAACAAATGATTCATCGATTTGGCACCCTCAACACCCGTGTTGATCATATTGAGGCCCGTGTTGATGCCGTCTATCACTATCACTTCCCTTCTCCTCCTCCTCCAGATTTTGAGCAGTGATTTCTAATTTTTTTTTTGTTTTTTGTTTTTGGATAATGTCACAGGGGGAGAAATTGTGATGTTTTCTTTCAAACTGGTGAAGAAAAACTTGTTTTTATAATGGTGATTTTTATTTTGGAAAACTATTATGTTACCTTAGTTTGGGAAGAACATCTATTGTTTGATATCTTAGTCTCACATCATGCCTTTGATTAAACTCATATTTATTGCTAATGTGTTAACTTGTGTATCTAGTATGAGCAATCATTCAGGGGAAGCATGACTTGAGAGGGAATTTTTCTTACTCACAAACAAATCAAAACATCATGGTGTGTCATCATAAAAAAGTGGGAGAT